>BHFT01038985.1:0-20020 GCA_004320025.1 Laticauda laticaudata
CCCCCCTCCCCCCCCGCCATTGCTTTTGCTGGCTCCTCTCCTTCCCGCCCTGTCAGTTGAGGGAAGAGCGGGTGGTGTGTCCTTCACGTCATATGGCCCGCCTGGCTGCCATTGGCTGGCGGGCCTCACCAGACTGCAATGCTGTTCCCGGGACTGCTCGGCAGCTCCGCCTCCTCTCCCTCCCTCCCTCTCCGCCGCGTCAGCCTCAGCAGCAGCAGCAGCGGCGGCGGCGGCGGCCCCACGGGAGGGGCGGAGGCGCGCCGCACGAAGAGGCTCGCGCCTTTATAAGCCGGCAGGGCGCGTGTGCGTGAGGGGGCTGATTCAGAGGGACGGTGTTGCCCGGGTCCAAGCAGGTAAGGGAAGGTTTGGGAGGGGGGGGAGTGTGTGTGTGTGTGAGAGAAAGAGATGAGTGTGAAAGCCGCCCATCTCAATGATACCTGCTTCGTTTAAGACGGGCAGTCAGGGGTCACCTGAGACTCCACAGTTGGAGGTAGTCTACCTGAGGGTAGTGGGCTGAGAGGGAAACTGGGTGGTCCCCGCGCTCTACCTGGTGGGTCTTGGAGCCCATCGCCCTCGAATCTGCTAAGAGGAGAGGAAAGGGCGGCAGCTTTGGCTTTTCTAGCCTTTTGCAGCAAATCCGCCGCCTCCAACTGGGCGCCCACCCGATGCACCCTCCAGAAGAAGGATGTTGTCTTCTGATTGACCAACGGTTTGATGTGGGGGTGGGTTGGAAACTTAATTTGTAAAAATAAAATCCAGTTGGGCTTTATTGGGGGTGGGGACAGATGGACCGCTGGTTAGTGGTTGTTTGTAAATGCTTTCTGCTTTTATATCATACACGCACTGCAATAAGTTAAGCACATCATGTCCTGGCACCATGCGTGGTGAGGCATCTGGTGTCGTATTCTCAATGATTGCTTGCAGGCAGCAGTGGCAAGGCTTGGTAGCTAGGAGCCTGGGGGATCAAGACAAAATTATATGAGAAGCTTTAAAGTTCCCTTCATACCTTGGCAGTTAAAATACTGGAGGGAGAAGAAGAGGCCAATTTGTAAGTCTGGCTGCACCGAAAGAAAACTTAAGCAGTCCAGTTCTTCTTACTTATTGTGATTTTGTGTCATTTTTTTTTCCTGCCAAAATATGGAAAGGGTTTGCCATTGTCTTCCAGAATATTTATTCCATTTCCCAAGCTGGCCTTCAGTTTCTCCTGGTGGTTTCCCAGCCAGCTATGAAGACTTGACCTTGCTTCGCTTTTTCCAAAATTGGAAGTCACAGTGCTTAGGCAGGTGAAATCTTGAGAAAGCACAGCTGGTCTGAGTGGGAGGGAGACTTACTCTACTCCTCTCTGTTATCTTACTGGAGAATATGGTAAAAGTTAAATATCAGGCTGGTAGTTTTGTCCCTACAGCAGAAGGGGTTTTGTGACCAGATAAAGTGGCCTTCACTTAAATCTCCCAAGAGGCAGTCTTTTTCCTACAATAGTGGCATTCTTGTAGCACCAAATAGTCAAAACTAGTCTGGCATCTTATTACAACTTGCCCTACTTTGGAGAGGAAAAAGGGCAGTTCAATAACTACATAAAGTGAGAGTGTTTCGATTATAGGATCTATCTGTTTGAAAATTGAGGCTTTTGAAAAGAAACTATACAACCATTTGTCCAGAATGGTATAGCCAGTGTCCACTACTTGAGCAGGAGGTTGGACTAGAAGACCTCAAAGGTTGCTTCCAATACTATTATTCTCTGTTCTGTTATTTAAACATGCCATGTCACTGGTATTGGGGCAATTTAATGCTGCATTTCATACTGGGTTAAGCTTAAAGAGTCTATAACAGTGTGTCCAATCTTGGCAGCTTTAAGACTTGTGGACTTCAACTCCCAGAATTACCCATGTAGCATTCTTGGCAAAGGAATTCTGGGAGTTTAAATTCACAATTCTTAAAATTGCCAAATTTGGAGACATCTGCTCTATACATAGAAAAATCAGGATTGTGCATGCATTTCATAAAAATTAAATTCTGAAGAAGCAGGACAGAAAGAATCTAGAGAGTTTTGAATTTTGGTATTAGAGAAGAGTGCTGAGACAACCAGGGGCTGCCAAGGAAATGTTGACTGTAAAATAAATTGTCCAGAATACTCGAGGCAAAAATGCCCAGGGGTCAAATTATGTTTTACGCACATAATGTGAAATTCCAGCTTACTCAAGAAATCTACAATTCTGGGAAAGATGGAAGGAAAGAGAAGAGGGCAATTAGTAACAAGGTGGATGAGTGCACCATGAGCATGGGTGTTCCTGGAGAAGATCTACTTGATGTAGTCAACCATTTGTTGGCCTTTAGTCAAAAGTTTAAAGGACAATGTTTTATTCCTAGAAAATTCTTACTGCTTTAACATAATGGTATATACACTTTATTCTGGTGTTCGGAATTCTAGATAAAACTCTTCTGTGGAATCTGTGTAATTAGATACTCCAGGAAGCAGTGTAAATATTTAAACTAATAATGGTTTCATCTTGTGGTTGTTCTAAAAGTTCAAAGCAAGTTTTCTCTTGGCAGTAGTTTTATGAGATAAGGAAGTCAAGTGACTTTATAAATATGCTTGGCTAAGTAGCAATTTAATTGAGCTTTTAGTTCTCTAGCCAGATAATAAGATACAGAACTACTGCCTCAGTTTCACTATAAGGTATTTCACATCTTTAATTCTTACAACAATATAATTAGGTAGGCCAAGACCAAAGATGGAGAGGGCTTTTTAAAATTAAAGGTGAGAAAATTCCTTCCTTAAGGTCATTTTCTTTGGTTCCATATTAATACTTCATGGAAATAACAGCATAAAGGAAGGGAATCGAGTTCAACCCTTTCCTCAAGCAGGAGACCTATACCATTCCAGACAGGTAGTTGTCCAGTCTCTTAAAATCCTCCAGGATGCAGCCCCCACAGCTTTTGGAGGCAAGCCATTCCACTGATTAATTGTTCTATTAGGAAATTTCTCCTTAGTTCTAAGTTGCTTTTCTCCTTGATTAGTTTCCACCCATTGCTTCTTGTCCTGCTTTCAGGTGCTTTGGAGAACAGGTTGACATCCTCATCTTTGTAGGTCTTCAAACATTAGAATACTGCTATCATGTCACCACTAGTCCTTTTCATTAAACTAGACATACCCAATTCTAGCAACCATTTTTGTTTTAGCCTCTAGTCCCCTAATCATTTTTGTTGCTCTCTGCACACTTTCTAAGGTCTCAACATCTTTTTCACATTGTGGCGACTGTTACACAATATTCTATCTGTGGTCTTAACCAAGGCATTACAAAGCACTGTTGAATTCCATATTATAATATGGAATTTTATCAGGCTTTGGATTAACTAGAGAAGTATAAGAACTTTTTGTAGAGATAAAAACATAATACTGGTAGCACATAACCAACCTATTGAGAGCTTTCTGAGTATTCTGTACTCTATAAGGTCTTCGTGTCTCTTTCAGAAACCTGATGGAGAAACCTGTACCTCAACCTGAGAATCATACCTGGAGTTGCTCCTGTACAGCCAGGGGAAGATACAAGGATCACCTAGGTGGAAGTGCAACAGGGCTAGCAGCAAAAGTGGGTGAAATGCTAACCTCATCTGTTTCCAGTTCTCCCCTGACCTTAGTGGGTCATGCAGCACATCACCCAAGCAGCCCAAACAGAGGCAGTGTCCCTGGTAGCAGCAGCTTGAACTTAAGCAGAGACTTACTGCAGCGCAGCCTGGTGCTTTTTGCTGTGGGCACTTTCCTTGCCCTGGTGCTAAACTTACTGCAGATTCAGAGGAATGTAACCCTGTTCCCTGAGGAAGTCATCTCTACAATCTTCTCTTCTGCCTGGTGGGTGCCCCCTTGCTGTGGGACAGCAGCAGGTAAGCGGGAAGCTTTTTAAAGAAGGTGATGGGATTTCCAATTGTGGCTCTGAGCTGGGTTGGAGGATGTTAGTTCATTGCTCAGAGTGGTATGTGCTATTTTCTTGTTTATTTACTTTGAAAGTGGTTTTATATTTTCCTCATTATTTCACCAAACAGGTGCCTAGAGTGGCATTTAGGAGCTTATATATATTGATATTTGATAGGACTGTATTTGACCTCACAAGGAGAACATGGATTAAGACGTAAGAAAATAACACCTTTAGCAACGGAGTATGTTTCCTCCTTCCTTCTAAAGGCTTTGTGAGTTTGGCATTATTTTTCACTCTGGAAAGCAAAAGAGTTTCCTCTAGCTATTTTGCTTGGCAAGTTTTTAACCCAGGAGCTGGCATGATTCATCATTACTCTTGGCCATACAATTGGCTTGCTGTGGAAACTGGTGAGTCGCATGCTCCGGTTCCTATTGGTTCTCAGTCTGAACATGCCACATACTCAATCAAAAACAAGGAAGTCACATGTTTTGACAGAAGAGAGGAATTGAGACTGGCTTAGTGCCTATTTTAAGAGCAGTTTTAGTTCCTAGCAAGATGCTCATAGAAAATTACCCCTTTTTTATTGCAAAGTACAAATAAAAATTCAAAATTGTACTACTATAATCCCTTTTCAATTAGGTAAGTTAGTCCCTTTTGATGATTATTCCAAATTATTCTCAGGCATTGGGTTCCAAATTATGGTATTTAACAGAGCTATTGTTGGCAGATAGCACATAGCTTTGGCTCCAGAGCCATTTATGACATCAAGGCTTAAAATCTTCTCTCTGCAAATCAAGTTGAGAAAAAGAAACTAGTTTTTATTTCACAAAATTGGTGGATTTTTTTTACCACCTATAAACGGTAAAATAAATCGGGCAAAAGAAAGCATAGACATGTTAAGTTTCATTGAACTTAACATAGTTGGCATGGAGATGTCCAGGGCATTGCCACTTAATCCTTGTGCTGATCTGAAAAATAGTTGGCATGATTTTTCCATGGGAAAAAGTGTATTTCTATGTTTTATAGTAGCTTAAAGAGATTTTCTCATAAGTTACTATTGAATATAGTAACTGTTGTAAAAATAATTGTTGATTGTTTCAGAGGCAGACTACTTCAGTATTAAACTAATCTGGCTTCCCTCATTTTTTTTAATTGTCACCCTCCTCCCCAAATCATAAATGGTGATCATGTGAGCCTGGAATGCTGCAACTGTCATAAAGACTTGTTGATTTCCAAATGCCCAATTTTGATCATGTAACTGTGGAGGTTCTGCAATATCATTAGTACAAGGACTCATAATTTCACACAATTGTTAAGTGAATGGTCATATGTTGAATACTACCTGTATTCTTCAGTACCTCAGAAAATGAAAACTAGGCATTGCTGGTTGCTGGGGAGAGTAAAATGAATGGTTAACAGAACAACTGATTTCAGCATCTCTTCTCTTTTCCTTTTACAGCTGTTATTGGCCTGCTGTATCCCTGCATTGACAGCCATCTTGGTGAGCCTCACAAATTCAAACGAGAATGGGCAAGCGTAATGCGATGTATTGCTGTCTTCGTTGGCATTAACCATGCAAGTGCAGTATCCTTGAGATAGAGAAAAGGCTTAATGTTGCCTAGCATTTTTCCCATCATTACTGGATCAGCTTTAATTGATTTGAGTAATTATGTTTCACAAATCAGTGCCATGCTATCTATACTTTAAAACAGAGTTTCTCAACCTTGGAACTGTCTGACTTCATATCTCCCAGAATTCCCCAGCCAGAATTTGTGAGTTAAGCCCATATATCTTAAAATTCTTGAAGTTGGGAAACTTTGCTCTCTAGTAGTAGTCTTTGCTCTCTCTAGTAGTCTCTGCTTAAAGTTTATTGTTTCTCTTTCAGTTTTCTCCTGAAGAAACTAAAGCTGCTGGAGCTGGCAAAAAAACCCACACCCTTATTTATATTCCACTTTTATGTCTATGGCTGTCCCAAAGACGATTTTTCAAGAGGCAACTGAACTTTCTGGCTTTTGTTTGAAGATGTTTCAAAGCTTCTTGGATGAAAAACCAGAAAGTCTCAGTTGCTTCTTGAAAAAGCACCTTTGGGACATTCTACCTGTATTATTTTTATAAATAATCCAAGGCAGTGTATATACACTTTTTCCTCTTCATACTTTCCCCTAACAACAATCCTGTGAGGAGAGTTGGGCTGAGAGAGAGGGCTTGGTCCAGAATCACCCAGCTGGCTTTAAGGTAGGATTAAAGTCACTCAGACACTTTTCATGGCTTAGACTGGACTAGAACTCACAGACTCCTGGTTTCTAGCCTGGTACAATAACCATCTGGCATGAGGGCTTGCTTGATTCCATTCTATAGTCAGCAGAGACCATGATCTGAAGGATTTTTATATTCCCTTTCTGGCTTCCAAAGACTTAGTCACACTTTTATCTAATATCTACACGACGCCAACAAACTTAAATCGCAAAGCGAAACACTCCCATCTGTATATCTTCACTTGCAGGACATGTGGCATTGCTTAGGTATTGTGAAGAAAAAATTATTGGAAATGTAGCAAATTGTGAGGACAGGAATTATTTCTTTTACACTCATAAAAAAAGGTAGACCTATAATTCTTTTAAAGTGTCACTTTAAAGAATTGGAGATTTATTTAACAATCTATTATCCTCCAGCAGCATTCATACAAGACAGTGTTTTAAGATAAATGTGGCAGTTCCGTCTGCCTAATTGTGAAAATAATAAGTAATTTGTTTTTCTTTGCTGTGTTATAACTTCTCCCTCAGGATATGCTTTACATTTTATTTCATGAAATTTAAAGAGAACTTAGAAAATACAAGAAAAGATTGCCCCCTGCAGGTTGAGATACTCAGCTGAAAATAGAATATTTTAAAATATTCCTGAAAATATTTTAAATATTAATATTTCAGGAACATTAATATTCCTGAAAATAGGAATCAAGTAGATGTGTAAAAAAATGATCTCTCAAATATACTCTTCCTACTTCTTGTACATTCTATAAATTGATTTCTACATGTGCATGTTATGGATAAGACATAAAAATATTGGTAAGAAAGGTAAAGAAGCTATCAAAAATGAAAAGGAGAAAAAGGTGGGATACTTGGATAGATGTTAAGAGTTGTGTGGAGCAAGAAATTTGCCAGACTATAAAATTTCCTTAGCTTCCTTCTTAGAAATTGGATTTTGCAAACAACATCCAGCTTTCCCTGACCCTTGCAGCTTTGTCGCTGGGCCTCTGGTGGACATTTGATCGTTCAAGAAGTGGTCTTGGTCTTGGGATTACAATTGCTTTTGTAGCTACTCTGATTACACAGTTTCTGGTCTATAATGGAGTTTATCAGTAAGTATACCTTGCATTCCTTTCTTTCTAATTGTTCAATTTCTTTTTAAAAGGCATGAATTATGCCTGCACTTGTTTTAGTTTACTATAGTTCTTTATTGATTATTATTTATCATATGTGTTTATTTTTGAATTCAGGGAAGCTTGCTGCTACTCCTATTTTCTCTACACCCTGTGAGACGGATGGCCCTAAAAGATATTTACTAGCCCTGGGGAAAAATAAAGCTTATGGTGTCTAAATTTCTAGTCCAGTACTTTAATTACTACATCAAACTAGCCCTTCAAATATTGATGGCTATTTTGTTAAAGAAGGAAATGTCAGTCCTAACTTAATAATACAGTTTCTACATGTACAATTAGTATTTACCTTTGTAATATGGACAAATAGTTTTCGATTTGGTAATATCCAGTTAAGACTGGAACTCCCTCTTGTACCTTTGCCTAAAACCAGCCTTTCATTAAAGCATTTGCCAAGAATTATAGGCCTGTGAAGTTGCAGACCAGCAAGTAAATGAGAAAGTATTGAGTAACTGTTATGTTCCTGTTCTCAACTGTGTATTTAAGCCAAAGATTACATTAGAGGAGGCCTGTGTTACTTTTAACCAGTTAGTAACTTCCGTGGACTTATTTACAAAGCTACATTATAATTTTTCTTATTATTTTTTAAAAGTTCTTTCCTTTCCTAGGACAAGGGAATACATTCAAAGCATTCTCTATAAATATGCATTTGTATTTATTTTTTATTTATTAAATTTATATTCTGCCTGTCTCATTATACAGAGTAACTCCAGGCAACTTACAGTGGCATAAAAATGTAAATATAAAAGTTAACACATTAACAATTTTAAATATATCTGTATGCATATGTGGTACTTCTAATAAGATATGAAAATCTTGAATTCCTTATGCTTTCCCTATTTCCAGCAGAGCAAAATGCCCAGATCATTTTTGATTAGATGCTAAAACTACAAATAATCCTCAATTTTTCCCCACCCCCCACTTTCCTTTAGGTATACATCTCCAGATTTCCTTTATATCCGGTCTTGGCTACCTTGTATATTTTTCTCAGGAGGTGTGACTGTAGGAAACATAGGACGGCAACTTGCTATGGTAATTATATATCTCTGCTGGGTTTTTAAAATGAGAAATGCTTCTTCAGCTGAAAAAACCATAATTATTACCTATGGATGCCTGTCCATAAATGACAGGTATTCTAAAGCAGTGTAAACATGTATCATCCTAGGCAATCTGCAGACATGTTTATTGCTAAGTCGTTTCCTTATGTTTTTTTCAATAAATGTAAATAGAGTAAGGCAGAAAATGCCTAACTTGTAATTTGAAATGGCTATGGCATTTAATCTCAGGAAAACTTGGAAAACTTGCTTCTTCTATGTAAGGATTTATTTTATTAAGAATGTATGGTCTCAACCTTAAGTACCTTGGTTCTTCTATCTACAATTGGAATAACAAATGTGCAGAGTAACAGAGAATCCTTGTCTGGGGTTCAAGATAGTTCTGCCAGCAGCCTTGTCAATGAAGAGACTTTAGATAAATAAAATGTATTCGAAAAACAAGTTGGAAAAAAAGGTTTTTTTCTAAACATCTCACCCATCAAGTAGGCAAGCTTAATGACAGCTTCCAGATATTAGGCTTACTACATTTATTTGGTGACTGGAAGTCTCTTATAAAATTTTTGCATAAAAATGAAAGAAACTTGTGTTGTGTAGATTTGATAATTAAATATGATAGTTTAGAGAAAGAAGAGTAATTGTAACTTTAAACAGGCAGGTTAAAACGTGTATAACTACAGATGTGAAAAATATCAGAAGCCTTTTTCCTTTCTATTTTTCTTCAACATTTTTCCCTTGCGCTTTTTCCTTGATTCCTTTCTTTTTCTTCTTTCTTCCTTAGTTTATATTAGTTTGTCCATTTTTAATCATCTTGCTTTTCTCACTGGAGAAGGAGTATCATTTGTTTTTATTTATTACTTATTAAATTGATTTATATAAATGCTGAACTCACACAAGGTGACTCTGTACAGCATTAAAAATCAATAATATAAAAACTGCAGAATCTCAGAATTCAGAAACAATCAAGCAGGTTGCATAATTGTTCTTGATTATTTCTGAATCAATCTGGGGTCCCCAGGCTTACTGACAGAATCACATCTTCAGGGCCTTCCAAAAAAGTAGCAAGGATAATCTGATTTCCAAGGTGAAAATATTCCAAAGGGAAGGGAGCCATCACAGTGAAGCCCCTTCTTCCAGATCCCTTCAGGTATACTCCTTAAAAGAGCCACAACCTTCCCTGTCTGGTTGGCCAGGTAGATGTAATTGGGGAGAAGTGGTCCTTCAAATATGCTAGCCCCATACCATGTAGGGCTTTTCCATCTGTTATGCTGTCTAAAGCAGAAAGGACCTATAATATCCTCCCTTAATCATGCTTATCCTGGGATCCAAGCCTCATTTGACCTATAGTCCGATGTGCCCAATTTTGACTTTTAATCTAATTTCCAGAAACAGAGTAGTTACCATTGGGCGGTGTCTGGAAGCAAAAGGATGCTTCTTTGGATTATAACACTTAAGTTGCAGACCTGCTCATCTCCCTCCCTCTACTTGCTTTTTAAATGGTAATTATTTCAATGATTACAAAATTCTTATCTTTGTTTCATGAAAGGAGTCACCTGAAAGGTGTTCCTGGCTGATAGATCATTCTCTAGGGTTTCACAAGTAGAATTTTGAAATCTAAGCTTTTACACATCTTCCCTAATTTCAAAGAAGACAGATTTCAGTGGATTTTTTTTTTTAAAGTACAATAACTTTTGGCTTTATCCACAGGGTATTCCTGAGAAGCCTCACAGTGATTAAATAACCGGATCTGACCTGTATTTGTGAAAACAGAATAAGGATCAGTTCAAGCTAGGATTTTTCGTCTTGAATTACCAGCATGAGCTCCCTAAATCTGGGAAGGAATGAACTCACCATAAAGTGGCCAAGAGGTTACCTTGATTTATTTCTGAGAAGTTTCTGGGTTTACTGTTCGGTGGAAAATGTTCAGCACAGACTTTTCATGCACAATAAGCTGAATCTTAATGGCTGTTCTTCCAAGTCCTTGAAACAGCTGCCATTTTCAAAGCCTTGAAGCAAATCTCAATTCTACCCATGCTCAAAGACAATTGCTTGGTATGGTATGAGGTAGTAGAATAGTATTTCTCCAAGTATCGTTCATCCTGTGGTTGCCTTTAAGGGACCTGAATGAAAGAACCATTGTTGTATAAAGGAATAAGGGGCCAGGTCTTAGAGAAAAGACTTTTGTGGACCCTCCTATTGTAAAAGGGCTAGCACAGGAATATTAACATTGATTTATGTCTTAAGCACCTGGATTCTTGAGGTGGGGAGCAAATCATCTTGAAAACCAACAATTTGTTAGCTGCTCAGCTGTTTTACTGCTCCCTATATCACTTCTCTTGGAAACACACAGCCAACATTTATATTTTTCCAAGAGATAGCCTACTTGGGTCTTTAGGCAGGATGGATTTAGATGGGTTCTTACTGACTTCACCAATAAGTATGTCTTCATTATGCTATACCATGAAGAGGATATTTTTCTGGGATACTTGTTAAAATCTCTGGGAATCTGGCAGGTTTCACAGCAGAAACAGGACTTGACATGAAAAGAACAGGAAAATTAATAGTGTTAAAGTCTCTTGTTAAATGATCTCTTGTCTGAATTTCTGAAGAGATCACTTTGTGTTTTTGATTTTGCAAATTTGCAGAACTTGCAATCTGTGATTGCTTTATAAAGAAGAGTGCTAATGTCACTGCATTAAATATCTGGTGTACTCAACTAATTCCAGGGTGAGCATAATAGTTAGTTCAATACTATAAGTCACCACTGACCTAATGAGCGGGTGTTAAGTTTCAAATTTAAAGTGCAATGTACAGCTGAAAGGAAACTGAGCCTTGTAGTATCCTCTTTAATATCTCCAGCAAACAATATTAAAGAGAAAAAGTTTTGAACTTATTTAATGCTTCATGAAAGCAAACATCAGCAATAATTTAACTAGTGTTGTTAGTTTGCATCCTTTACTAAACTCTTGAGAAATACTCCATTCCTGTGGCTCTAATAACAAAACAGAGCTCATGCTGCATTATCATTCAACTTTAGGCACTATTGCTTCCAGCCTCATTCAGCTTCCAGTCCAATCAGGAGGTTTATGTTTTAGATAAGGAGAGGAAGTTGGGGAACTCCAGATAATTAAACCATTTCCCATAGTCTTTAATCATGCTGCCTGGTGCAGATGAGAACTAAGAGTCCAAAACACCTGTTACTAGTTTCCCTATGAGTTTTACTTAAGCTGAAGAATCTTCTCCAGGTTTTGTCCCAAAACAGGGACATGTCCATTTTTAAAAACTGGACTATTTTCCAACTTTATTTTCTGATCTTCCACACTGAACGGCTGTTTGGGAGATGGGAACATAGAATCCTCCAAGGGTGCATCTGTGGGTTAGGAGATACACCGACAATAACATTGGGAGAAGACTTAGGCTCCCTTCTTCTTAAACTAACCAGTTTGTGGTGAACGAGACAGCAAAATCATTTGCTTGGGGAAGGTGACTTTGCCTGATACAGTCACTTTCCAGAATTCTATATTCTTTTGCCTTCCTGAGGACATTAAGATGAGATGTCAGTGTAGATTTTCTGTTTGAAGTAGCAATTAAATTCAGGTGCTGGAAAAAGCCTGCCAAAAAGGGAAGGCTGTTTTTCTAAATTCTAGAATTATTGTCTTATTTTGGGAAGAGTTTTGAGACTCCCACTGTTATCAGAGTACATCCACTCAACATGTTAATGCAAGGGAGAAGGATACTAATAATTTCAGAGTAGTTTCTCCTGTAGCTCAGAAGTCTCCAAACCTGGCAACTTTAAGACCTGTGGCTTTCAACTTCCAGAACTCCTCAGTCAGCCATGCTCCACATGTCTTAAAGTTGCCAAGTTTGGAGACCCCCTGCTCCTTAAAAACGATAGAGAATTCAGAGGCTATATAAGTGGATGAGGATAGTTACAAACACCCCCCCACCTTTGGTTTGACTAGGTTATTGAAATATTTGAATTCTTGTGGATCACTTCCAAAGTGAATTTTTGAACTGCTCACCTCTGCATCAAACTTGTTTGGAAAGCATATTAAGTCGATCAGGTTTTTTTTGTTTTTTTTCTTAAAGTGGCAGTTTTTAAAAAAAGCTTCAAGCACTATAGAATACATGATTTATTCTGAAGAGGTTACATTGAAATCTGTGGTATTTTTGAATAGTAAATTATAGGCTGCAACTTTAAAGCCGGGCTTTTCATTTTCCACTTTTTCTTTAAAGTGTATTGATTCACTTCTTACATAATCCCATTTAAATGGTATTATCTGAGAATGCCTCTGTAACATGTATGTGCAAGATGAATGCCACTATATCCTCTAAATTTAATTTTGAGGTTGCACAAGGGGAAATAACTACCTTTCTATAATATCTTACTATCAGATGTAATTAAGAAAATGGACAATTGTATTTGTAAATATGTAATCATGAAATCAGATATTTAATTTGTAAAGTTTATTTGTCAATCTGTGTTTTGAAATGACAGCCAAGTTCAATCTTGCCAATACTTGTAAGTATCTGAACCAAAGTGATCAGAGTTTGTGTTACAAAGAGAAGTGTGTTGGGGGGAAGGGAATTGTACCCTATTCCAGATTAAGAATCCTTTGATTCTCAAACTTGGTAGATTTTTCAACTGTGTGTATGTGCGTGGTTTTTTTTTTAATCCATTAAAGGTTTTGACCATTTGGTTCCTGCATTTTGTCAAAAATTATCCTTCCTTAGGAGTTATCTAACAAATACAACTACTGGAAATTTTCTTTGCAAGTGATACTATTTTCTTTAATGTTGCCCCTGGATATAAGAGAACTATTAATCTTGTTCGGAATTGCAGTGTTCTGTAAAACTGTCCAGTAATAATTATTTATAACCAGCTTCATTTTTATAAACATCTCAAGATGGTGAGCATACCTAATACTCCTTCCACCTATTATCCCCACAACAATCCTGTGAGGTCAGTTGAGCGAGAGAATGAATGTGTGGCTCAAAGTCACCCAGCTGGCTTTCATGGCTAAGGCAGGACTAGAATACATTGCCTCCTGGTTTCTAATAATATCCCTTATTGTCATTGTATATCCTGTATACAACAAAATTGGTTTAGCCTCTCCTGGTGCAATCCATAACAAATACAATACAACATGAAGAATATAATCTCTTATACAAGTAATTGGGGGGAGTCTGACAGCCCATAGGTAGAAGCTGTTTTTAAACCTGTTTGTCCGGCTGGCTATACTTTGGTGTCTTCTGCCCAATGGTAAAAGTGAAAAGGGACACTGACCAGGATGGCAATCGTCCCTAAGTATCTTCCTTACTCTGCTGAAGCAACGAGTTCTGGCGATGTCATCCAGTGGTGTTAGGGGGCAACTAATGATTTCTTGTGCCAAATTAATCACTCTCTGTGGTATCTTACTGTCTGCAGCTGTTAAACCAGAGTACCACACTGTTATATAGTATGTGAGGACACTTTCTATTGTGGACCAATGGAAAGAAGTCATCAGTCATTGTTCCACCTGATTTTTCCACAGGACTCTAAGAAAATGAGGTATCTGTTGAGCCTTACTAATCTAGTTTCTAGTCTAGTGCCTTACCCACTAGACAAAACTCGCTATTTCTAGTCATATGTTTTCAAATTCCAAATTGAACACTGGGGATAACTGTCAATGGGTTATCTCAAAAATCAGAAAGCTGATATATTTTCAGATGAATTTTATTAAAGGCTTTAGTAATAATCATTACTAAGTTATTAGGCTCACAAAATGGCTAAACTAATGTAGGATTTAAATTGGGGCATGAACAGTGAGTTATAGCTCATGGAAAATTGGCTTTTAATAAAATTTGCTCGTCAGAAAAGATGCTATTAGATTTCCTCTAATTTCTGATTGCAGTAGACTGGGTGTCTCAAACTCGCGTCACATGACATATTGGGACTTTTTTTCCCTTCACTAACCCGGGCGTGGACGTGGCCAGTGCGTGACATATCCAGCCTGTGGGCTGGGAGTTTAACAGCCCTGCAGTAGACTAACACAGGTCTCCTCCCTGAGTTATTTCAATAGTTTTGGCTGAAGTAAATTATCCTTTGTTTCTGAATACTGGTAGTATTATTCCCAGGCTTTTAATGACAAAATTGCTTCATTCTCTGAAGCCAGCTAGAAGGATCAAAATTCACTTCTACCTGAAGTAGAACTGATCTAAAAATCTAAGAAACAGAAAAGAAAATAATATTGCTAATATTTAGGAGCTGTGCCCTCATAGTGTTGAAAATTGAGGGGTACAAAAAGCGAAAGTAAATCAAAAGTAAAGCACCAGAGGAATTCCACTATATTAACTGATGGCAAGAGGATCTAGTAATCCCTTCTCTAAACCATTTGGCTCTCCTAGACCACCCTGTGCCTCTTTGGATAATCATTTCAGAGATATTTCCTTACCTAAACAGAATAACCACAGGTTAGGTGCATAAAAAAGCAGGAGTGGGAAGAGCTTCCAACTTTCTGCTGGCTTCCCCATTCAGTTTCTTCATGGCAAGGAAATTTTCCTTCCTTGTCATTCTGTCATTATCTTCTTTGTTTCCCTCTTTCCCTTTAATTTCTTTTGGCTTCCCCATTTGCTTGTGAGAAGCTTGCCAGGGATAAAAAAGTCAGTGGGGAAGCCAGCAGAAAATTGCAAGTCCCAAGGCCAGCAGCGCAGTAAATGGCTGCTGCTGGATGACGGATGAATTGAATGGAAGTGCAGAAATGCAGGCCAGAAATGGTTATGTGACAGTGCACAAGAAGTGCTGAGTGGGTCAGGAAAGGTGCACAGGGGTACATGGACCATGAAGGGCACTGCAGGTCAAGAAGGGCACACGGGTTTTGGAATTTGTGAGAGGTGCTATGAAAGTCAGGGACGACACATGGGTGCACAAATGGAACAAGGATGGTGCTTGGAGATGCTTCATGTGTGAGAGGCACCATATAGCTTTGGAAGAATGCACAGGAGAGAGCAAGTTGAATATGATACATTTCATGTGCGAGAGGTACTGTGAGGGTCAGGAAAGGGGCATGGGGGTGCTTGGGAGTGTCACATAGAATGGGTAGGAGGCAGTTTGGGTCCAGAAGGATGCATCAGCCATCAGGGCACAGTGGTTAGAATGCAGTATTGCAGTTAGACTGCCCACAGTCTAGAGTTTGATTCTGATTTGGCTTAAGATTGACTCAACCTTCCATCCTTCTGAGGTAAGCAAAATGAGGACCCAGATTGTTGGGGGCAATAGGGTGATTCTCAGAGGGGGCATTCAATTTTTTTAACAACTGGTTTAGTTGCCATAGCTTGGTCATGTGACTGGCTGAGCATGGCCAACTCAACATCACTCACATTGAGGCATGCATCTCCTCACCTGGCCTCTCGTGACTGTGGGGATGCTGCAACAGTCGTAACTGAAAAACGGTCATAAGTCACTTTTTTCAGTGCCATTGTAACTTTGAATGGTCACTCCATACAAGCAAAGTACCAGCAAAGGGGGGGGGGAAACTCCAGAGAAGTTGCAGAGACAGGAAGTCTAGTCCTGCCAAGAATGTAATAAGGGTTGACGGAGAGGCAGTTTCTGTAAGCAACACCAGAATGTTTCCTTCCTGCCTTCCTTACAGGATTAGGCCAGTAATTTCTTCTAACAACTGGTTCTCCGAACTGCTTAGAATGTTAACAACCGGTTCTAGCGAATAGGTGCAAACCGGTAGAATCCTACCCCGGTGATTCTATAAACCACTTAGAGAGGGATGTAAAAGCACTGTAGGGTGGTATATGAGTGATGTGTGCTATTCCTATGAGACTAATGGAAGTGTGTGAGAGGTGTTGCAGGATTGAGGTGCGACAGGTGCTTGGAGATGCTTTGGGGAGAATTAGAGTTGTCATGCAAATTAGGGACAAAGTATAGGGGATGGTGTGGGTGGGGAAGAGTGTGTTTGGGTGTGCAAGAGGTGTTGCATGGGTCAGGGAAGATACTCGGTGTGGGTGCTGGGGTGGCATGGGCTTGAAAGGATGCATAGGGCTCCTTTCCTTTTCCCATTAGGCAAGTAAACAGGTGGAACAGGGGTGTCAAACTCACAACTCAAACTCACAACTCACAACAGGGGTATCACAACTTTTTTTCCCTTCACTAATCCGGGCATGGGTGTGGCCAGCATGTGATACATCCCGTCCATGGGGCCATGAGTTTGACAGCCCTGAGCTGGAGGAAGGAGTGAGGGATAGCAAAAGCAGTGGGGAAACCTGCAGGAATTTGCAAAATGAGCATCATGATCGCAATAGCAGCTGGGCAAAGCTAACTCAGGGACAAGTTCCCCAAATTTCATTCCCTTGGGACTTGGGGATCTCCAATTTTGGATGCATTCTGCTAGTTAGCCCATGTGAGTTATCTTGATTCACCTTAGGACACACCTCTTTTGTCCAGTTAAAAGTTACAGGAAAAAGAGTTTTAATAGTATATTGATAACACTATAAGAAGCTTATGATGTTTGTGATATTCGAGATCAACGTGCTGCTTACATAATTATATACAAATAAGGTTTGGGATCTTTTTCAGCTTGTGCAAATTGGGCAGAACTCAGTTGTAATGCTCTTGTACTTCTGTTCTACTTGAGATGGAATTGTCTACAGCCAGAAAATCCTTCAGTTTCACTTCAATATCTAGCTAGCAAGAGCCCCCTCTGGTGACAAGTTCAGTCCACTGGAAAGAAGGATAAGGGGACTCGTCTCAAAGGTTCCTCATAGCATTCACTGTAGCATAACTAAATCGATTGAGAATGCAAAGGTCCCCATGTAACCCAGCATCGTATGGGGGTCCCTTGAGCCAACTATCATCTCAGCCTCTTAAAATATTATTGTCTTGAATTCCCAATGAAGGCAAAATATAAATGTATCCATACATTTGACAATGGGTCAAAGTGGAAAGGCTAAGAAGGCATTAAGAGCTGGTGAAGAATGCAGTAATTTTTAGAGGTAGAACCATTTAGGGGTAGAACCTGTTGAATCATTTTCCATCCCTGTTGATCAGGGGTTTTAAACTCATATCATCACAGTGGCATCACAGGACATACTGGGACTTTCATTTCCTTCGGCTAAACTGGCATGGGCATCGGTAGGCCATAACACATGCTGCTTATGGCCCGGGAGTTTGACAGCCCTAATATTGATCATTCCTATTCATACACATACATATTCTTTCTTTCTTTCTTTCTGTCTGTCTGTCTGTCTGTCTGTCTGTCTGTCTGTCTGTCTGTCTATCTATCTATCTCCATCTATCTATCTATATAAATACATACATACATGTACATACATACATACGGTTCTAGAGATTTTGTGATGATGAATAAGTGGTATTTGGCTTTTATAGGTATAGAAGAAGAAAAAATTGGAAAAAAATTGGAGACATTGGCCATACATAATCCTTCTATTTTCTCCAACAACAACTCTGTGAAGTGGGTTGAGCTAAAATAAAGTGACTGGTTCATATTCACCCAGCTGGCTTTCATATGCCTAAGGCAGGACTAGAACTCACTAACTCCAGGTTTTTGGCCAGCACTTTTAACTACTACACAAATCTGTTTGCAGTCCTTGCAATCATATAACATTTTACAACAGTTTTCCCCAAAATTGGCCTTTACTTCAGGTTTTCAGCAAAACCACACCTATTGCAAACTATTTGTTTGCTTAAATTGCTGCACAAAAGATTGTAAAATTGATCAGTCATGAGATCAAGCCATTTTATAATCATCATGTATACAATTGTGGTGGGCAGTCACCATTACAGTCATTAGTAGAGAACTACCTATAGATAGATTTTCTCCAGGATCTGTCCCTAACCTTCAGGTTTTCCAATGCCACACCCAACACTATTTAATTAAATCCATCCATCTTACTCTTGAATGATCACATTAACTTCTAGTACCGTTTTACGAAGTCTTAGTAAGACCACATTTGGAATACTGCATTGAGTTCTAATCACCACACTATAAAAAAGATGTTGAGACTCTGGAAAGAGTGCAGAGAAGAGCAACAATGATGATCGGAGGACTAGAGACTAAAACATATGAAGAACAGTTGCAGGAATTGGGTACGTCTAGTCTAATGAAAAGAAAACCATCTAATGATAGTAGTATTCCAATATTTCAAGAGGTCCTACAAAGGCCAGAGGATCATACTATTTTCCAAAACACCGAAAGCAAGATGGGAAACAATGGATGGAAACTAACCAAGGAGAGAACCTAGAACTAAGAAGAAATTTCCTAACAATGAGAACAATTAACCAGTGGAACGACTTGCCTTCAGAAGTTGTGGGTACTCCAACACTGGAGTCTTTCAAAAAGAGACTGGACACCCATTTGTCTGACATGGTATAGGGTTTCCTGCCTAAGCAGGGGGTTGGACTGGATTACCTCCAAGGTCCCTTCCAACTCTGTTATTCTATGTTTTATGTCTTCTTCACCTTCCTTCCACTTTTGCTAGCATTATAGAAAGTCAAGTCTTTACCTAAATGTATCCAAAGTATAATAATTTTGAGTGTGTCCATTTGTGCCTCAAATGAGAACTCTTGAATTGACTTGTTCCATGCTTGTTTCTTGGCTAACTATATAGCCGTGATGGTGAACCTATGGCACATGTGCCACAGGTCGCACACAGAGCCCTTTGTGCCAGCTTGCGAGCCACAGGCAAACTTATCTCACTAATCATGTGTGTGCCTCACTGCTGATTTTTGGCTGATTTGAGGCCTTTTTCAGCCTCCAAGAAGCTTGAAAAAAAGCCTCTGCAGATCGAATAGGCCGATTTTGTCACATCCTGTTAATACCGGAAGTGATGAAATGGGCCTATTCGGCCTGCAGAGGCTTTTTTCAAGCCTCTGGGAGGCCGAAAATGGCCTCAAACCAGCCAAAAATCAGCTGTGAGGAGCAGTGCAGGTAAGGGGTGCGGGGGGATTCCGCTTGCATATGCAGGAGGCGTGAGGGTACGCACTGCCTTCTGGGTGCTGGCATGCGAGCACATGAGCACCAGTGCGTAGACAATTTTTGGCACAGGAGCCCCAAAACATTAATCAACAATGTTATATAGTATTAGGAATTTCTTTCAGTACGGAGTTTAATAGCATCAAAGCTCTTTCCATCCTCTTCAAATCCAACCTTCGACTTCCACAGATCATAACAGAGAAAACCATTGCTTGCACAGTCATATCTTTATAGCAATATTATTGGTAATCCTTGACTCACAATCACAACTGAGCCCCAAATTTCCATTGATAAGGAAGACAGTTGCTAAATGAATTTTGCTCCATTTTATGATCTTCCTTGCCACAATTGTTAGTGAATCCAACTTCCCTACTGACTTGTCAAAAAGTGGCAAAAAGGAATCACTTGACCCTGGGACACTACAACCATCATAAGTACATGCCAGGTGCCAAGCATCCAGGTTTTAATCACATGACCACAGGGATGCTGTAACAGCCATAAGTGTGAACAATGACCACAAGTCACTTTTTTTCAGTGCTGTTATAACTTTGAATAGTTACTAAAGCCCATGTCACACTGCACCAACGGATGCAAAGAGGATGTAAAACGTTAAAAAAAGCTTGCCATCCATTGGAA
>BHFT01038986.1:0-14427 GCA_004320025.1 Laticauda laticaudata
AGAGAGAATACTCCTCTTGGTCGCTCAGTCCCAGGTGTGAAGGGTGCAGGTGCTGTGGAGGTGGCTGGTGCTGGAGTGCTTGTCATCAGCGTCTCCAGAAGCAGAAGCAGCAGAAGCCCCGCCCCAGAAGAGAGCAGCCCGTGCTGCAGAAGCCCAGCAGAACCAGAGTGAGGGCCAGGGGGCGGATGGTGCCCTGACCCTCTTGCAAGGGCTGGCAGCAGATGGCTGAGGCTTGCTGTGCTTCAGCATGGTTGTGGGTTGCTGGCTGGCAGGAAGGCTGGCAGGAACCAAGGTGGCAGGAAGGCTGCAGGAAGCTTGCAGGCAGGCAGCCACCAAGGCTGGCAGGCAGGCATGCACCAAGCTTGCAGGGAGGCTAGCAGGCAGGCAGACACCACAGCTGGCAGGAAGGTGGCACAGGCTGGCAGGGAGGCAGGCACCAAGGCTGGCAGGCAGGCAGGCACCAAGGCTTGCAGGCAGGCATGAACCAAGGCTGACAGGCAGGCAGCACAAGGCTGGCAGCGAGGTGGCAGGCAGGCAGCAAGGCTGGCAGGGAGGCTGGCACAGAGGCTGGCAGCAAGCTTGCAGGCAGAACATGCAGGCAGGACAGCAAGGCAGTCGATGTGTCAGGCAGCAGGTCTTTCCTCTGAATGGTGACCTGCTTTCCGAGCTGCTTCCTTATATCCGCGGGGCTTGCGCCAATGCATCCCCCCACATGCGCAATTAACGCCAGGGCATCCGTTAGGCTTCCGCTGTGCATCCGCTAGGCTTCCGCTGTGCATCCACTTCATCCGCTGTGCATCTTCTGCATCCACCTGTATCCGTTCCGCGTCCACTTTGCTGAGACCCCCGGACCCCTTTGGATGTGCCATCCGCTCCCATCCGCTTCCATCTGCTAGCTTCCGTTCCGCTCCGCTTTCCATCCGGCCCTGCATCCTCCCCGCGTCGTGTTATCCGCTCCGGTTATGCAATTTTTTGCCCCTTTTGAGAGCGGATAACAACGGATGGAACATTTTGCTCGTCTGTTGTGTCCGTTTTGCATCTGTTGGGCAGTGTGACAGGGCCTTTAGGCTGTGTTATCCCAGAAGAGTGAAACTTTGGGTATAGAAAGGGTATAGATAACTGCATTCATCCACTAGAACCTCCTGTGGATTTTTTCTTCCCTCTCAGAAACAGCCTGTAGTATTAGGGTTTGGAGAATGTGAGACAGAATAAAAGATGGTGTTGAAAAGATCAGATTAGGGTATCCTTTGAGCCTTTCTTGAATTAATAGGCTTAGTTATATAAAAAAATCATATCAATAACTGAATGTCCTCTCTTTGCATTCTTAAATAATTTCATTATGATTGATTAAAACAGGCCCCTGCTGTACCATATCAATGCCATAACTTGGACTGCTATTGGTTTCTGTTAATATAAATGAAGGAATATTTTTATGATGTCTAGTTTTCCTAAGAAATATTTTAAAAGAGGATATGCTCCATTTGAAAAAAATTAACAGTATTTGGATACTTTATTGGTGGCATCATGATTTTACCTCTGTAATTTATTCAACAAGTGTTGCAGCAAAATGGTTTTCTTTTTCATAGATCAAATTATACACATTAACAAAAAAAATCTGAGGTACAATAATTACGGTACTTACAATGACATCATATCAATCAACATAAACTATCAAATTGTGCATTCAAAATTTATTGTAATTTAATAACTTGGGTAGTAACACTGCGCAGCATGAACAGTGCATGAAACAGCATGAAACTAAATATTCCTCTTACAGTATATACATAATCATCTAAGAAACTGGTGAACGAATTAATTTTATGTCCCATACAATTGCAGAATATATATCTTTTTCTTGGTAGTATAATCACAGCTTCAGAACTGATGTGATCTTGTTGGGAATTTTTCTTAATACATTTATTAATAGTGTTAATGATAAAGTATAGTCATCTTCAAGCTAAATTTGACTCCTAGTGAGTCTTTACTTTTCTTGATAAAAGTATAGGACAATGATGGCTAATCTTTTCAGCCCAAAGAGCATGTGTGTACACGCATCCCCAAAATGCCCTGCACATGCGCTTCACCTTGCGCGTGCATGCATGACCCCAGCATATGCACCCCTCCCCCCGTGATGCACGGCAGAGACCCGAAGACCAGGTGGCTGGGAGGAGGCATGCACACATGCGCAGCAGAGCTGAACTAGGGCAATGGCTCACGTACCCTAGGTTTGCCATCATAGGTATAGACAATCTTTGACTTGCTATCACAATTGGGAGTGAAATTTTCATCGCTAAACAAAGATTGTTAAATGAGTTGTGCTTAATTTTGTGATTTTATTGCTCCAGTCATTAAGGGAATCTGGCTTTCCCTACTGACTTTGTCAGAAGTCCCCAGGAAAGATCAAAAATGACAATCATATGAAACCCAAGACACTTCAACTGTTGTAAATATATGCCAGTTGCCAATGGCCTGGATTTTGTCATGTGATGGTTTTAAGTGTGTGGACTGATGGTCACTGTTCTCAGTACCACTGCATCTTCAAACAGCTGTTAAATAAATGATTGTAAATTGAGAACTACGTGTATTCAGTTTATTGATTTTTCTCACTATTTATTGATTTTTCCAATCTAATCTAAGATTTTTTGGTTTTATGTTGATAATACTCATTCAAGTATTACCTGGACTTGATTCTGCATATTTTTTTCCCAATAAGAATAAATACATGCTGCTCCTCTTAAAAGCAGTGCTGATGACAATATAGACAAAAGCTTTGACTATATCTTAAAAAAGATCACTGTCTAATAAATCTTTGCCTTTTCTTGTTAAGTCACTGGGTCAGCAGTAGAAAAAGTGAGTTGCTGAATCCTTCAGAATGTTGCCTGCTACTAATTGTTTTCTCTATCTTATACAGAAATGTCTGACATTCAATCCTATGAAGAGAATATCAGCTTATGATGCCTTAACCCATCCTTACTTTCATGACTTGGAGAAATGCAAAGAGAATACAGATTCTGATGTGTCCTCCAGTCAAAACTCCACAGAGATGAATTCACTGTAAGGCTTTATCAGGCTAACCTAAGGAGGAACAAACTAGCTTGATAAGATCACTGTTTAAAGGTAAAAAGCATCATTGTATGTCTGAAAACGTTCTTGAAGACTTCATGTAATTATGTAGTTCTTCAAAATGATGCTATGCCTCTCCAAGGGAAAAAAAACACAGTTAGGCATGTCAATACAATGCAAAATACAAAAACTTTTAATAGATTTCATTATAGCTTGGTATTAGTCTCCTGGAAATCTTCAGGATGAAGAAGCTGTTGATCAGTTTTGCTGCCTTTTTCTTCTAGCATTGAATGATGCCACCATGGATTAGAAGAATTCAGAGTCTCTGCCAAAATATGACTTGATTTCTGTTTCTGGGTGCTGAAGTTTGATGTGCCTCTCCTCTAAGGAGTTATGGTGGTAGTTTGTTTAGCTGTTTATTTTCTTGATCTTGAATTCAGAAATATTGTTGAAGTAATATTTAAAAGGGTGACATTGAACTATTGACTCTCTCTACCCTAAAGTTAAGAGAAAAATGTAAACAAATACATCTGGCTATTATAATCCTCAGGTTCCTTCCCTAATAAGAGATGGAAAATGATAACTTTTGTTGTGTCTGTGACTTAATCTTCAAATATTAATAATATAAATATGGTAAAGGGAACAGGTGATTTTAAGGAAATTAATTCGTAGTGACCATTCCTATCACCTACTCAATTTATGTCAATTGCACAACATTTCATCTATGAAATGTTGCACAACATTATTTTCTGATACTACATTTCTATGACTTGGGAAATTATGAATTACAGATATATCATTTTCAGAATCAAGGGTGAAATAAGAACAAAAATAAATGTTCCTATATACTTGTGTGTATATATGAGCACTTAATTTTGCTTATCCACACATGCACATATATATACATAAACTAAAATGGCAACCTGAAAATATCTCCAAAATAAGCCCTGTTAGATTTAGTGAGGCACAACTGTGTATAGAATCCTTAATAAATTACAAACTATTCCCACTTATTTGGAGACTGAACTCCCATTGAATCCTTTGTGAATTTCTGCACAGCACATACAAAAGAAAAAAGAAAAGAAAAAAATCTGCAGTCCTATGCATTTCTCTCTTGAGGGTAAATTATTTTGAACAAAATGTGCTTTTATTCAACTGCAGATATATTTAAAGCTGGTCCTTTGAAATCTCTGGGACAATAGATTAAAATCCACAGGGATTATAATGGAAGTAATATACTGAAGTACTGTATGGTGATGTAAACATGGATCTAGTTTACGGAGACTTAATTCTGAATAAACATGCATTGGAGTATGCATTAAGAAACCAGGTGCTTGTAGCTGACATTCAAGCCTGTATGTCATGATTGCAATTAACTCAGACATCAGACCATATAACCTTCACATTTGCTTCAAATTTCTTCCAATCTGACATTTAATATAATTCAATAAATTTTATTTTTCTACATGAAAATATTAGTAGACTGCTCTGCCCTGCTTTGCCTTTCACATTTGCTTTATTTGTAAGTCAACTTTAATGAGTAAGTCACACACGTTAGCATAAATATTTTAAATCTTGCATTATATGTCTGTATGCTTTAGAGTTTTTGTAAAAAAAAATAGAATTTTAAAAAGAAAATTTATTTTTCTAGTATGATTTGATAAAATATTCTTCATCCACATCTCACTTGGTTGCCTCTAATATAGCTCCGGGGCAACATTAATGGTTGCAACAAATCAGAAGATACAGGTGCTACTGGAACTAATCAATGGACTGCCTTCTTATATGTTATAATTGTTGCTCTGCTATCTAATAATCCTTTTCAGTTTACTAAGTTGTATCAACTATTTCTTCATAGTTTGAATATAAATTCCTGGAATAAGTTCCCAATATTTTCATGTATAATACTCATTTTATAATACATTTTATTTGTAGCCTATATAAGGGATGAAAAAGTACATGAATCCAAAAATTCAGCATTGCATTTGGTTTGTTTTCCTAGGTGGTGTATCTCAATATTTTTTTCTCAGTGGAACATAGGTGCATAGGACAACAGTTGTCCAAAGTACTAAACAAAACACCCTGCTATAGAAGTTTCTCACAGTTTGCAAACCTATTTCAAATTATTTTCCAGAAACTGAAACTCTGCTATGCTGACATTTTGCATTTATCTTGAACTTCTGAAGAGTAATACAATGACAATAATTGGTTTGTAGTTACTACTATTGTAATTCAGAATGAATTTAAGAGAATTTAATATTTTATGGGAATATAAATGAAATTATTTCAGATTAAGCAACAACAGATATGTCATACTTCACAAATATGAGCAATTCAAGTAGTCTATTATATTTCCAATTTTTACATTGTGGAGATGCAGTGACCAAAAGAAATATTGAGGAACAACTTGTTAAAAGGCAGAGCTCTGAATGAAAAGCCAATATTGTAATCCCGATATTTAGTTAGGAAGGACAAACCTACCTTTAACCTTGAATAGCTGGTTTAATTCAAATAGTAGATAAATTAATAGTTGAATATGGTTAAATGTAGTTTCCTGTGTTCTTTAAATACGGTTTCTACTTTTCCTGATGAATCCTAGTTATTACATCTATATCATATAGTTCTAAGCTGAACGTCTAATCGCTTCTTAGTTTCAAGATACAATCTTTACAAATATAAGAATGGTTGTTCTGCAATTCATGCTGCCAACTATGTGCAATAGAAATTATTCAACTTTATGTATCTGTGTTCATTTAGGTTTGGCATAGTTTTAGCTCAGGGAATACCTGCAGAAGAATCTCTCCTGCCACCAGTTCAGTTACTTGGCTCTGACCCAAAGGTCTTGCCTTAAAACTCAACTGGGGCTGCAGTTTCCAGCAGAATTTTTCACTTTCTCATTTCTGACCATAATTTCTTAGGATGTGACAGAAGATCCTCTGAGGAGTTTTGAGGTGAAAGTGACTCAAAACCTTGCTGCAATTTGAAGGTCATCATTTACAATATAGCTCTTTGGGCTGAAGAGCAGTAGATCGGATGCTGAGCAACAGTATTCTGGCAAAATTTTCTTGCAGCATGATAGGAGTCTTTCGTGTGTGTATTGTAACTTGCACCAGCTATACTATTCACCAACATACCATAAAATGTTTATTTTGTTTATGGGAATTGATTCAGTTAGTGAGTCTCATTTTTAACAGGAATGTGGGGACATTAAATGTACCACTGTATTTAACATTATTCTTCTTTCCTGGTCTGAATATATGCTTACATAGCAATTCAAAGTTTGCAGTCTAAAATAACATGTATTGAGTTCTAGTATCTTTTATTCTATTGCAAGGTTTTAAATTGAAGTTTATCTTTAGTATCTTCTATTTTAACCTCTTGGACAGCAGTATATCTCAAGCTGGTTTTGCTTGTTGTCAGCCATTTTCACGACTATTCCTCTTGCTAAAAGTTATATCTCATGTATGTATTTTGTTACTTGTTTATATAAAATATGCATATATTATTCACATTTTATATTGTTCAGATTTCTTGGCTGCTAGAAATTACAATTACTTTAAAATGTAGGATAATTCAGAAAGATACAACCTCAGATATCTTTACAGCTAACAATATCTTCTTTATGGCTTATAGATTTTCTCATATTGCATAAAAATTCATCCAATAAGCCAGTACACACCACATTCAGTTTTAAAAAGTTAAGCATATTTACAGCATTTAAAAAAAAAAAAAAAGCTTTTAGCAAGTGCTCCTCTTTTAATGAGATTTGTTAGCATTGTTTGTGGTTTAGAAATTTTTTACCCTGCATGATATCAGAATAAATTAACTGCACATATTTTATTAAATCATTATAAACTATTTTATATTCATTATATTTCACTTAATTAATACATATAGATATAATTTTACTTGTGGAACACATGGAAGTGACAAACTAAATGGAATAAGTAAGAGTCAGATTTCAGAAAACAGTGGATGTTAGCGTGGAGAAATTTCAGATATACTTAAGGAAGACCTCAGCATACCCTATAATCAGCATCCATCTGATTATAAAGCAACAGGAAATAGCATGTAGGTGAGAGAACTACAAGTAGGGAAGAAAATGGAAATATGTTATCAACCTTCTTTTTCCAGCATAGAAACCAAACTGTTAGAAGTCTCTAGAATAGCAGGAGCTGCTGGAAGGCATTCAAAGCTTAAGTCTCCTTTGTCAGCTCACCAAAAGCTAATAAACTTATTTTTTTGAGATTATTAATCTCTAAAACCTTTTTTTGAAGATTGTTTTGATGTTGACTTTCATCCAGCAACTTGCTTCCTTCCTGGGATATTTAGTATATTGTGTTCATAATATTGTTAATTATATTGTCAAAAATTAATATAGTCAGCCAGTTGTATATTTAGCAAATACAAGCTTTTGAATAGTTTCAGTATACATTCTAAAGGATCTTGCAGGGAAAATATTATTTTATTGATTTTTCAAGTGTGCAGTCTGTTTGCTTCTTTTTATATTTATCTAATTACAAATTCTAGTGGAATTTTAGTATATAAAAATTAGAATTGCAAATTTCTAGGAGCATGCGCAGTTCTGCTGCCTGCTTCCATTTTGATGAATATGGCTAAGTCATTCCAATAGTTGCAAATGTCAGAGTTAATAAACAGGCATTTTGCCTTCAGTCAATGTAATTTGGACTTTCATTTCGAACTGTTTACATTGTTGCATTCATATAAATATTTTGGTCCTCCACTTGCCAAGTGGACATTTCACCTGCTAAAATCAATGGCTCTTTCAAGTTCTAAGTTCAAGATTGGAATGTTTGATAATGTACATACTCACATTATTCACATTTATATATTTTTCATTATGCACTGTGCAGAAAATTCATGAAAAATTTGCAGTAAATTATCTACTTATTTGTGTTGTTTCTTTTCCTTTTATTTGTAAGGAGCATCTTTTCAGTTAAAAGCATATAGAAAAATGAAAGTACAGCTCACATCACAATTAGACTAAAATTGTGCTGAGGCGCTGGGAGACTCAAGATAGAAAGATCTGAATCAGGGGTGGGCGGAATAGTACTAGAGATAGGTAACACAGAACAAATAGGTTTGATGAAATACCAGAACTCAACTTAAAAATGAAGCAAAATGAAGCTAACTGGCAATCAAGAAGAACTGATTTACCATCACAACATAGGAGAAACAGAAAATGATACAAAGCCATAGAAATGAAATCAACATTTAGTTTCACTTCAGAGATGTAGGCCTGAGTCTAAATTATGTCATTTAAAGCTTTAAATGTTGACTAAATAAGCCTTTTCTGTCAACTCTTATCCTGATGACAAATCCTCTGGCTGCTGATGCCATTCACAATATATTCTTCATAACCCCAATGTAGATGGGTTTAACTTGACAATTTCCAATCAGTGCCTTCTATTTTTGAAGAGTATGCTTTTTGAATCACAAGCTTTGTTTTATTAGGATCTATTGTTTCTCCTATCCATTGGTAATGTTTTCCAGTTGCAGGTGTATCTGGAAGATCAGTGAGCAGAAAATGACATTTTGTATTATGTCATCAAAGAATGTGAATATGATGAAAATACACATATTTTGATAATATTGCATTTACAATATTGATCTCATTATGGCTTCTTATTGTGCCTATGTCTGATGTGTGAAGATAAGAAATCAGCACACCCTTTTTACAAAATATATACTATTACTTTTTTAAACTGGCTAGTGCCAGTTATTAGATCCTCATGTTATGCTAATCCATAAAATGGTTTGTTGGGTTATGTTACGGTATATTATCATTTTTTTTTGTAAATCATACTGCAACTTGTGTGAGCTAATTCAAGAAATATGTGAACCCTATTTGTGTATTTGTTTTAATGATTTCTCTGATGTAAGGTATCAATGAAATAGGACACCTAAAACAGTGGATTATATTTTTACACCTTTACTATTTGCTATATAGTATTCTTTGCATGTTGCAATACTTCTCTAAAATTATTTCTTTTAAGGTGCCTTAGTCCAGAAAGACTATTTGCCCTTTTACTAAAGCTGTTTAAATTGTGTACATCTGCTGTATATGCTCACTGTATGAGCAAAGAAGTTGATTTCTGGGGCTAGGTTTGCCCTCGTAAGAATATGACCATTCATTGATTAAATACTTTACTCAGTAAGATTCTATAAGTTCAACATTATAACTTGAAATTCATTTTTTGAAAATTACAAAAATGTCTATACTCTCTATCAAAATTCATTTTTTCAGTACATGTCATTTAATTTTATTTTGTTACATAATCATATTTTTATGTTCTTAATATTTTGGAAAAGCAGTTATACATGATTAGTAGTTTTCTGTCTGAAGTAAATTATATTTACTTTGATTTGAACTGTCATCCTAAAGAAAGTTGTCAGTTTTAGAGTATATTAATGGGAATTTTATAAAGCGGCTTGATTATTAAGTTTCTGAGTCTGTATGGAACTTTTATTTCCATAGGCTTCTTTTCTGAGCAACACATTAATGCTCACACAGAGAGGAATCTATGCTTCCTTCTTCAGGCAAGAAAATGAGAAAAATTCTGCCCATAATTCCAGGCCATGGGTGCTTCAGTGATTATACATAGATTCTATTTCCTCACTCACTTGAGTAAGAGACAGCAGCATTATTCTTCAGAAATTACATTCCAGTAAATTGCAATTGCAATTATGAATAAAGACCAACTTTTTGTATACCAGGTTTTCTGCACCCCACTGAGAATGGGGTGATTCCAAAATGATAGAATGTGCTAGGATCTAACATGGCCGGCTGATTCACTTAGTGGTATAAATGTTGATAGAATTATCCTAATGATACAATTTCTCTTGCTCAGGGATGTCAACTTACAGCCCACAGGCCAGATGCATTATGCTCTGGCCGAGTTTACCAAAAGGGGGAAGCCATATGTCATGTGACAACAAGAGTTTGACACCCCTGCTCTAGCTCAACTGCTTTGAGCTTTCAAGGCCTAGAATTAAACCTGAGGATTTTCAATCAGATGACTTTTCTACAGGATTACAATGCAATTTATTAGTTGGTTACAGTTTGAGGATTGTGTCCCTAATCAGAATTTCTCTTGAAACCCTTCCGTCTAAACCAGTGAGATTTACTGTGGAGAAAATGTGTTTACAGTTACAAAAAAATGCAGTCTCAGGTTCTTGCTTAGTAACTGGCTGATTTAATGAAGACACATGGTTAGAAACTGAACTTAAACCCAGTTGATAGGGTCAACATTTATTTCCACCTTATTGTGTATCTGCAGTGTAAATGATTGCTATCTTAAATGATGTATGTTACAAGTTACTGAAGTGGATCTCTCAGCTACTTGGAGCTGAAATAAAATGTAGTATGTAGTCTTAAAATTAAAGTGTAGAGATCTGACCTCTTGCATTATTGTTTTTTTAATGTTCATTGTAGATTGTGAGCTGCCAATCTTATTAGACTAAAAGGTTGACAAAATTTTAAATAAATTACCTGAACGAGCTGCATAATATAATATTTGTATTTTGCCACTAAAGAGACAAAGCTTGTTGGATATAGTATCTTTTAGATCTTGTTTTGAAAAGAACATAGGTGAACTTGAAAAGTTTAAATAGAGTAAAATTTATAGAACAGTACAATGTAAAAGATGTGGGAAATTAGTTACATTTAACTAGCTTCATTATTTCCTTTTTCTTTTTTGTAATCTTAGAAATATGTCCATGATTTCTGATAAATGTTAGCTTTGATAACTCTGTATATACAAATAAAAATATGTGACAATGATTTAATAATTCTACATATGTTGAATGGAATACCAAGGAAAAAACATTTTTCTATACTTCTAGACACAATCTATTCAACAAAAGATATTTGATTGAGGATAGTCAATACTAATATCTGTAGTTATCACTGCTGTTAGCAAAACAAAAGATGTGATATAAAAGAATAGCCTAATTGTTGAACTACAAATTATAACAGCACATTTCATATACTGAGCTGAAGTTCAAAAGCATCAGTTTCATGAATGATCCATGCTTTAATTTCAATAACAAATTATACTGCAATACTAGACCCCTGCTTGCGTATAAAGTTTTGGAGAAAAATTGTGGATTAAGGTAAGAATTGTTCTTCTCAAATCTTAGTTTCTTTTTGTTTTCTTATTATAAAATAAAAGAAGGCGAGAAGTGAAAGTGGAATATTTATGAACCTGTTAATTATTAGAAACTAGGGGCATTTATGATTTTAAAAAATATGAATGCAGTGTCTCTGCAACTAACTCTAGTTCAGCAGGGACTCAGTATGTTCAGAGATTCTTTCTAAGAGGACATACTGATTGAACCTGAAATGCATGGATGTTTATAAAACATTGACCAGCTTTTAAAATTATTTTATTCTGGTCATTAGCTTTCTTATCTCTACTTCCATGCCATCAGTCCAAATTGAAAGCAATATAATTTTAGCCTTCCACAAAATCTGATGAATCAAAAAATTATTCTCAAGGTTGAAAAAAAGATTGTTAGAATTTGGCCTGAAGATAACATAGATTATCACTGCTATAAAATCAACAAATGAAACTTTGCCTATGGAATCAAACCATCTACAAAAGAGAGTGATCATGTATCACAGAATCAGCCATATCCAGTTGCCTTTAATTTAAAAGATGTGGGTCTACCCCAAATATTGCTACTACTGATAGTGTGCTGTGAATGGGAGAAAGTCAGGCATACTTTTCTGAGTAAAATCTTCCAAAACTGTAAGAATGGATCTGAACTCTCCAGTGCAATATAAGGGAGTATCATAGCATCTAATATGTTTAGAACTTGGTGTCTGAGCTTAATGGGTCTTGTATATTATGCTGTTTAATCTGGAATTATTTTCTCTGTTCTATTAAACACAACCCTTAGAATTATGCCATTAGGACACTTAATATGAGATGGCAGCATATTAAATTAATAAATAGCATCTGTCCTAATGAAGTCACTTTTATATCAAAAGCTATTTATGATTTTTGGCTAATTGCAATAAAAGTTTCCTTAAGCTGAAAATGGCACTTTCAATGGAGCATTAAATGAGATAAAAGATTACGCTATTCTTCAGTCATGTCCTGCTTTTGGGATAAGAGCATCATCAATCTAAAACTGCTTCAACTACTGTTTCTTTTCAAAGCTGCATAAATTGATGTAACATAGTTACTGCTGTTTAAAGAATTTGTGTTTCTCATTCAACTAGGTGATGTTAGATCACTTTGCAACAAAACATCATGGATCAAACTGCCTATGTTCTGCTCTTCAATATTTGTTACATCAAGAGGTTGTTTAAGAGTGTCCATGCTATACTACATTCCACAATTGTGACAGTGCTGAAATTCTGTGAACACTTATCACAAGTAGTTTTGTTAAACAAGTTTAGAAATGTACTGTATGAAACAATAATATTTATGCCTAGAACCTATATTAACTATTTTGAAATATTGTGTGTCACAAAATTATTGGTGGGCTGCTTGGACTAATTATATACGTATTTCTACATTGCTTAGATGTCCATATTAGTAGATGTCATCAAATCTGCTAATTATAGAAGTTTTAAGAAAGTTTGATTAAAGATTTGAATGTTTAAAAAAAGATGTGCAGAAATGTGATAATGCAGTCCTGTGTAGCTTGTCATACTTCTTTATGTCATGGAAATAGTCTATTGACAGGCAAAAGGTTGAAGACCACCTGCAAATGTGTTCACCTTCCTGTCAATTTTAAAGCAGGATTCCTTGATGTAATAAATGGACATTATGGGAAAGCAAGGGGAAAGTGATGTCACATGCATCATGACAGCAAGCAAATTATTCAAATTATGTAATTCATGGAGATGAATTGATGTTATGATACATTTGATATCATGATTTCTGTCAGATACTGAGGATATTACAACATTGCAGTTTATTTTCATGCTCACAAAAATGCAGATATTTAGAGCACAATCCTTTAAATGATTGTTGAGAACAAACCTTCCTTAGTTGAGTTTAACACCAGATATGTGGAAAGGAAACAGCCAAATAAGAGGTTTAGAGTTGCTTGTTAAATAGATTTTATATTTAAGTACTACAATATAGATCAGTTGTTGATAAAAATGAGATGTTTAGATTTGAGACACAGATATGGAACTTATTTTTTTCTGTTTGCAAAGTCAAAAAGTATGTACAATAGTTGAAGATAAGTATCAGTATGAGAAATTACTATTAAAACATTTCAAAATCAGGAATATTATTTTTTATTTTAATTAGATGAAAAGCATTTTGAAAGAAAGTATGTCTTCATATATTTTAGGCACCAATCTCAGCTTTACTTTTATAAACTTTCAACATTGTAATGCAAAGTCTTCAAGTAAAGTATATTAAATAGACAACACAAAGTTTTCTTGTCTAATTTTATCACAGTTTTTTGAATTGTAGTCAGTCACACCAACATAAGTCGAAACATTCTAACTCATGTTATAACACATATTTTCTTTTTGGTTTGTTTAGGAAGATTTCTATATTAAGTAAGGTAAAGGTAGTTTTTTTATGTGTACAAATACATAAAACATAATGTTCTTGTTTGCTGAATGTGTAACATCCAAAATAGACCAATGAATTTCCAAGTGAATATATTTTGCCACATATTTCTCAAATCATATAGAAATGATTTGTGTATATATACAACTAATTATTGCCTTTCCTTCAAAACATAACCATAGTCGTCAACCCCAACAGAATTTTGTTGTTTGTGGAAATGAGATTTATACAATTCATTTTTTTATGAAAACTCAGCTTTTGCTTCTCATGGAATTTCCACTTTTTCAGTTTTATTAAGTAATCCCAGATTAATATTATGTATTTATTTTCTTCAGGCATAATTTTTTTACATCCATTTATCCTTTTTGTGACTTTTTTGTAAGCTTTACACTCCTCAGGATTGAGGTTGTTGAGCAAAGTAGTCATATGAAATGTCAATGAAAGTTTTGTTCAACAAATGAGATTCTTGTTGGAGTCTTATCTGTAAACCAAGAGACTCAACAACCCAAGAAGAAAAAAATTATAGCAAATATACAATATAAGGACTTGTATGTGGAAAAGATGTGCAGAATTTTAGCATCCATCATCATCATCATCAGTCATGAACACTAAGTAGCAGTGAGAACAGAACGAAAGCAGATTTGAGCAAGCGCAACTAGAAATGACCCATGACCACCCTCATATATGATTGTTCTAAGAGAAAGGTAGACAACTGCAATTTTCAGTAAAAGCAGCTGGAGGACTGGGTCTGGATTTTGCATTTTACTTTTCTATATATCTGGTGTTCCCCCCCCCCCCC
>BHFT01038986.1:21576-42420 GCA_004320025.1 Laticauda laticaudata
TTCCCCCCCCCCCCAATGTTCATCTGGGCATTGTAGCGAAGCACAGAATATTGCATGATAGATGCCCTGGGGAAAAATATAAAAATAATTTAATATGATATTCTGGAAGAGTAAGTCGGGATTGCTCTCTAGAAATTTCTCACCTGTTAAGTTCTTCTTTAAGGTATTTATTGTCTTTCAAGATTTCTTCCTTCTCTCCGCCTAGTTTTTCAATCTTGCATCTGAGAGACAAATTCTCTCTTTTCAGCTTGTATACCTGTAATGCTTCATCTGAAATATTCCTTCTGTAAAATATCAAGGCCAGAGTGAAATTAGCCCATTTAGCTTTTTTACTTGCGCCATCAAACTTGTTTAAAATTTAAAATAATTTAAAATATCTGATAGTGTCTTTTGCTATATATATCCTCACATTTTAATTAATTCAGGGGTGCTATTTCTATTACATTAGTAATTTCTTCTTATAGTTAACTGTGCTTTAAAGATTTATTGGATATTTTAGAATTGCTCAGTAAAGTGACAAATGAGTAAATCATTTCGGACTGGAGTTATAACTCTGGTATTATCTTAAAGAATTTGATTAGCTACTTCAGAATTAAGGTTAGCATCTTTATAAAGTTGGATTATTTAAGTACAAGCTAATGAATTTTACTTCAATATTTAGCATTACTTCACCTATTAATACCTCTGAGTCTTTAGATGAAAACACATTTTCTTTCTTACATTCTACAAAAGGTGAAAATCAATTCAAAATAATTCCCGAAAACAAAGAGAAGCCATAGATGCAGAATACAGCTCCCAAATGCCAAGCTGTCAATTTAGCATCTTGCTTTCTCATCAGTTAAGACACTATCTTGTCTGGCAAATAGTGTAAGTCCACGAATCAAATTTGAAATCATGTGAGATGCTACATTAAAAAAAAAACAACTATTGCTGTTTCTAGATTTTCTTTCAAAGCTTTGCAGTTTTGACTATCACTCTTCTGATGTTAACAGGAAGATGGATGAGAATGAATTTCTAAGGGCTGAAATAGGGGGAAACTGAGAACTGCAGAGTAGAAATTAGGAAATGCAATCACAGATCTCTTGAGTTATAAATGATTTGGCCCTGAAGATGCCCTGTGAAGAGATTGATGATGACTGATACCCATCTGAGACCATCTCTCCTTTTTTACTATTGCTTTAATCGAACACAAAGTCTCTGGAAATGAAAGCTTTTTAGGATACGAGCTGAACTGAGTTGTTTCTGGAGATAAAGAAAGCTTCAGATGCTTGGAGAGCCAGAATTTTTTCAACAAGTTGAAACGAGTCACTTCTTATTTTTAAAAATATTGAAAATATTTGAAAATATTGGTCCAAGCAATTAGTTAAACCTAGAGCATTCCATAATCTATGTTCAGGAGGAAATACTAAATTGAATTTAATGTAAAATTTGAAAGAGAAAGTCAGGATTTCTCTCTGAAAGTTTCTCACCTATTAAATTACTCTTTAAGATGTTTCTCTTCAGGGTTCTTCCTTCTCTCCATCTAGTTTTTCAACCATGCAACTCAGTTTTAATTTTTAAATTTTTAAAAAATCATTTCTATTTTAATGTGAACAGAAAGACCTTGTCAAATTTATGCTTGTGACCTTCCAAATTCAAAGGACTACAGCCAAGTCCATTTCATTATTCCATAATTGCCTTGATTAACCATTCAGTTAATATTCAGCTAGAACAAAACCCTGCCAATTATTTTTAGTTGTGAGAAATTAATAATTACCTTATCTTTAGCAGAGATAAGTTCCTCCTTATTTCTGCTAAAAAATTTCAACTCTTCAGTTCGAGAGTTATAATTCCCATGAATGTGAAGATATTCTTCACACTCAACTACCAAATTGCATTATAATGCCAAACTCTCTGAAGTTCTATTGCTGAAGTTCTGATTACCCCATGATAACAACTTCCTGAATGAAGTTTTGATTACTACATAACATATTCACAAAATAAACTCGGTGATCACTAAGAGTCGACACTGACTTGATGGCAGATCATCAATCAAGATAATAAACTACTGATTACAAAATACTTTTCAGAAATCAGAAGATAATGTTTGAAAATGTTTGTGGGAGGTGTATGATTTAGAATACTTATGTCCTATGTTTTAATATACAATTATTGGCCATTATCACATGTTATTTTATAATTTATCATCTCATTTAATTGGAGTAGATTATATAATTCGGAGTATTCTCCACTCAGATATACAAATAACAATATACAGAGTATTTAAAACAAGTAAAATTATTTTTAATCTAACATATTTCAGTATGACTTATTTGGGAAATTAAATATCTTTCTTCAAAACTCCTGGGACATTAAATAATTCTGTTTCACTTGGATTTAATCTCGTTATCACACTATAAATGATTGGCATAAGTTCAACTTTGGTATTTTGTGAATATAAAGCAACATGACACAAAATCCAAGAACTCTGGGCAACTGAAAGTATTTTCAACTATGCCAAAACTTACCTAAAGTCCTGCAGTGGAGCATACTTCAGGTGTTCTTCCGGTTTTATCTCCATCAAACTTCTTTCAGTTGTAAGACGATCTTCCTGTAATATTAACAAAAAACACAGTTTAAAAAAAACAAACTTAACTTTCAGCAATTAAGGACACTCATTTTTCAAACAACAGTTTTTTCGTTGAGGGGGAGTTAACCAATGTTTCTCCACCCTCAAATCTTAGATGTCAACCAAAACCTTGGCTTCTTAAATTCTGCAGTTTCCTAAAAGTAGACACCTACTGAGTACAAGATTTATTTTGAAATTGCTCTGTCTGTATCGACAATTGACACTTAATACAAACTGTGTAGCTGCAGTGTATGCTGGCATAACTTGCCTTTTTCTTTTTCATCTCCTACTTTTTATAGCTGCTGGGATGGAATATTGAACTGCTCACTATTTTGAGGCATTTTAGTCATTTCAATAAAGTTGTATATTCCTTAACTAATTATTTCTGAACAATACACTCTTTTTCTCCCACAATCACAGAAGCAAAAGAGGAGAAAATCTTATTCTTGATAAGTTCATTTGCAATCTTACAACTGTATCGAGTTGCATTGTAAGTCTTCTTCCAAAGCTCATCAGCAAATCAATATTAAATCACATTGTTCCTTTTCTTTAGATTCACTTTCTGAAAATGAATAAATCTGCAATACTCTGGATTTAAAATCATGCCAGGGACCAGAATTAAACTGATTTTAAAGGAAAATTTGCATTAATAACTAGATGCAAAATTGCAAACTACATTATTAATAAGTGATTTATTTTCTCAACTAAAAAGACATTGATTTATCAGTTATATGATGTTTTCATCTATGTATATCTATTTGTCTGTCTATAATCATCTATCATGAGAAGGGGAAGGGGGGCTTGAGATAAATATGGTAGGAAGGAAATACTGTTGTCTTGCCCTGTGGGGTTATCTTTACCTCTTTGTGTGCTCAGATCTTGATCTTGGGTGGGGGGTCCAGGTCTGGAAATTTCTACATCTTGAGAATATTTTTATGGTTTTGATTCAATTGCTGTTATCTGGCAATTTTCTAGCAAGTGACTATTTGGTCAATTTCAATCCAAAGGTGAACATGGACGAAAATGTTTTAGGAGTCTTTTGTTTTATTGCTTCGGGTTCAGGGAGGTTAGTGAAGGTGAGTGGTTTGGCTGGCAAGGATTGTGGGGACTTTGCCTTCTCACATTATCATGATCCCAGGTTGCACTATTTGTATCATATTAACAACATTAAATTGTTATTAACAGTGAAAACAGCTTGTTTAAGGCCATGCAATCAATCCATGATTACACTGGGGTATGAACCCATATATTACTCAAACATCAAAATGGGTTATTAATCTTATTTGGGCTAAACCAGCAATTTCATCTTATTTTGTTGCAATAAGTTTTAATCCGAGAAACAAGAAATAGGAGCAGATCTCCTAAACAAATTCAAAGTCAAATAAACATGTGGATTAGTTACAACTCTGTTCTTGAGTTGAGGCCTGATCTGTTACAGTTCCATGAAAAATGGCATAAAATGAGAAAGCCTAGTACTGCCCCACTGATTTTCAGTGTTGGGATTTGTAGTGATTTAAAGTTTCCTTCTATCTCCCAAAATGCTTTTTGGAAAAAAGAGCTAAAAATTTCAAAATCTGTGTGAGGCCATCTGGTCTTTGCAAAGGCCACTTTTGCAAGAAACAATGCTAACAGAATACATCCTCCAAAAGTGAAATGTATTTTCTTTCTTAAAACTAATCAGTCCTATATGAAATATCACTGCATTTCTCAGTTATGTGTACTCAAAAGATAAATTGCTTACCTGGTAGTGACATTTGGTAGAGCAAGAATCATGGCATGCCACTTCCTGCTGGATCACATGTGTTGTAATATCTTCCTGATGTCTGGAAAACTGATAGTTGTGTGATCTTGAAGTATGTAACTTAAAAGCAATTACAGTAATAAAGATTAATAAAATATGCTATAAAGCATATTTTTACAAAAAAGTTCATTTTTTTTGTAAGTAGATTCTGCATCTCTAAACCATTTTATTATCATTGTTGATGTTATTGTTATCACACACACATACACAAAGGCACATCAGATTATCATATCAGATTTATCTCCTCTGTCACTTTCCTGGTGGCATCAAGAATAACCAACCAGACTTCAAATGATATCAACTCAATGGAGTCTATAAATTAAATGTCTCAGGTAAATTTGTTTAAGTTGAATAGTGTGGACATACTATGTAAAATTGATTGATTGATTCAGTTTGCATACAATGCATTTCACACCAATGAATGGCAAGCAACTATAAAACCAATGAAAATGTATCATTAATTGTGAGGTTATGTTTGCATGACACTTTTCCTTCATTAAGAAGTATTTCTTCAAGGAGAAATATTTCATAGTTATGAGAACAATTACTTAATTCTGTTTTCCATAAACTTCTATATGATGTCAGCACAGAAGATGACGTTAGTCTATACTCTGTACTCCGAGATACATCATTGACATCCATGCGTGTCAATATATGTACACTCTTGGGCAACTCTTAATTGATTGCTCTAGATGGACATTAGGGGCAAAAAAGTTGATTCACCCTGATGTGAAAAAAGAAGAATCGATGAACTGTACTGCTGTGACCTAAACTTTTGAAAGAGAACATTGGATGACATCATGCAGTGCCTTTAGAGCAATCAGCCTTTAGAAGGAGTGCTGAGTGGGTTATGGTACCCTGAGTGATCCAAATTGGGTGGGAGGATGCAACTTATCCATTAGCCTTTGCCATCATGGAAGCAAGGAAAGCTGTTGGAAGTGTTGGGGAAGAAAGTAAAGAACGTGTGTATGGGGGGGGGGAGATGAGTAATCAAAGAAGGGAAAGAAGAGGGGAATTTTTTTTGAAAGTTCCTAAAGATGGAGAAACAACAAAGATCCTAAACTGGTTTTGTTAGACTCTGGAATTGAAAGTTCTGTTATTTAATTATTTCTGTTAGTCAGAAAGCAAACAGACCTTTGACTGGGAGGCTTCAATTCTAGAGGGAAGAGACAGACATATTAGTGCACAGGCAAAGACCATCAGGTCCCCTGTAATTCCCCAAGAAACAATATCCATTTCCAAAGACTTTTGAAACGGGGATTATAGACATTTTAGCAACTTAGAAAAGGAAGGTATTCCAAATAAATAAATAAACCTCTTTAGTAGCCCCCTAATTACTCTCAAAACAGAATGAGATTTCAGAGCATTTATCCAAGAAAGCACACAGTAGGTTTTGGACTTCATGCCCCCTTTAATTTATTTATCCCCAGATCAGGAAGTTTGGTTTATTAATGGGGCATCACAGTGGGAGGAACGGATATGACAGATCTCTTAGATAGCTGTTTCTATCACAAGCTTAAAATTATGCGCTGCTTTACTAAATTATTATAATACACAAGAGGAAGAATTAATGGCTGCCTAACAGTTACTGCAATTACACAACAGATAAAGAGGGGAAAAGCGTCTGCATAGTCACAGACAGTGAGTATTGGCATTGTCCATTATAATACCAGGAAGTGTCAGCTTTAGGCAAATTGGTAAAAGATACAGAAATAAGGCAGGATTTGTGTAGTACCTGTCAGAAAACCTGAAAAATTCCATATACTTGAATAAGGCTCACTCTGGTTTAATAATTGGCTTTCTGCAGAGAAGTAGAGATAGATGCCCGAACAAAAGAAGATGCCCAACAGGTACCTGCACCAAGTGACCAGTGACAAAAATAAGGAGGAAAGGGGACTACACATTAAAAAATGCATTCCATTTTAACACCTTGAAGATGAACATTGTTTTGATTTGCAAATAAATAATCTAATCAAAAGGACTAATATGGTATACCTCAATACGTCTCCTTGCTTCTATTAATGTTGTTGATGATGAACCTTTAGATAGTTCTTTCTGCAACATTAACAAAAATGCTGTTTTAAAAAGACAAACTTACTGTCAGCAATTAAAGATACTAAATTTTCAAACAATGGGAGTGAGGTGATGTTAACCATTGTTTTCCATTCTCAAATCTTATGTGCCAGCTGATACCACTGGAATTTAAATTCTGCACCCTTACTCCTTAAATTATTATTGTTTTCCATTATGGGCTTTTTTCTCCCACAATCACAGAAGTAGAGAGGAGAAAATCTTATTCATGCTGAATTCATTTGCAATATTAAAACTGAAGTTCAACAAGCTCTAACTTGGACTTGAACATTGGACTTATTATTAAATTTATCTTGTTCCAGTTTTTTATTTGAAGTATGCTTAACCAGCAATATAAAGTGACTAACATATGATCCGTAGGGGGAAAAAATCTACGAAATGAACAAGTGTAATATATGTACAAATTTACCTCATTTCCAAAATATCTTCATATTATGGTCACAACTTTATGAAATTTAGATCAGTTTTATCATTTCTCTCAATAGTGATAAATTGTAAAATACATCCAAATTTTATAGAATTGTATCTCCTGTCTCTGATTTTATTATTTTATTATATTATTTTTCTGAGGTAGCAATCAGAGAAGATGTATTAATCCACTTCTCAATTGTTTCTTTGACTAATTACTAGTTCAGCTGCTAATTAAATCAACTATTTTTAAGCTTGAGATTTAATCTTTTAATTCAGTGCAGCAAACTTACGTCCGGGAAGCACAGAATTCTTTCTTTACTCTTGCTCCTTACCTCCCCAAGCATTTTTTGTCCAAAGCATATTGTTTTTTCACATGGTCACCATAAGTGAAAGAAACACCCTCGTTTTGATAAACTGACCAACAGTTCCAAGAATAATTCAATATACCTATGCCAACCTAACTGGAGTCAAGTGTATAATTTTTCACTGCTCTTCTTGCACTGAAAATGAAGTTAATCCGCCCAATTCCCATAAGTCCTGCCAATATATTTGTTGTGGCCTGCCGGTGGCTGATGGAGTTGACAGCAGAGTCGGACAGCGAAGAAATTGGGGAGGAACCTGGGCCAGTCTTGGAAGCTGAGGAAGGCTCGGACGAGGGCTCTGCATCAGAGGCAGAGATGGGGCCAGGGCAGGCTGGCAGTCATCAGCTGCCTTCGGGCTTGGACAGCAGTGAGGCGGGGGAGCTTCTGGAACCGGTTCCCAGGCTATGCGGTGCACAGAACTGCCAAAAGGAAGGAACAATTAAGAACCCAGGGTCGATGTGGGAGAATGGCCCTTCCTATATGGATTAAAAGAGGTGCAAAAGGGGAGGGAGCTTTTAGTAGGAAACAATTCGTTCATTTGTTTGTTCGTTCCAGCCTTGTGAAGATCTATGTATTTAACTTAGAGGCTCTATGCCCAGCCCTTCAGTGTCACACTGCATGTGGAAATATTTACTGGGCAGCTTTCCAAGATAGATAAGGTTTGAGCTAATAATACTTTTGCAAGACTGTTTGCCAGGCCATTGGCTGAATGTGAATGCAGTACATTCACATTCATTTAATAAAAGAGGTTTTGCCAGAACACAGAGTTGCTTAGTGCTTTTTGGGGAAGCCTAGGACAGAACATTATTTCCCAGAATATATTGATCCTTTTTCCCCCCAAGCTAGATTGGATGAAACCTCCATACTTCAATGGAACATCCAACATTGGATTATTACTCTTTCACCATGTTCTTTATAAATAAAGAACTTTTCTAAAATACAAAAGGATTAAAGGGGATACAATCTTCAATAAAGAGGAATGGGGCAGAAGAAAGCCCTTCTACTCTAGCCTCAAACAGCAAAAATGTGGATGAGTTCTTGAACGACAGGTACTCCTCGACTTACAACACTTCATTTAGTTAAGTTACAATGGCACTGAAAAGAGACTTATGACCATTTTTCACAGTTACAATCTTTGTAACATCCCCATGAACATGTGATTAAAATTCAGATGATTGGCAACTGGTTCATATTTAGGACCATTTTATGTTCGAAGGCCACGTTATCAACTTTTGCAATCTTTTAATAAGCAAAGTCAATGGGAAAGCCAGATTCACTTAACTGAATTACTAATATCAATTGCAATGATTCACTTAACATCTGTGGCAAGGAAATTCGTAAAATGGGACAAAATTCATTTAACAAATATTTCACTTAACAGCAGATGTTTTGGGCTCAATTGTAGTCATAGGTCAAGGATTAACTGTATTCTATATATTCTTTCTCTATGTGCGTATCATTGCATGTTTTAAAATATTTCAAGGGCATCTCTCCTTTCACAATTTATAAAATTTTAATCAGTACTGGATTAGCTTGGAGTGCCCCCCAAAATAAGGGATTATTTTGTCTTTTCATTTTAAGTGGACAGTGCAGAAAAATGAATAACACTCATTCTGTAGTCATGTACACTCTCCACTTGCAACTCTGGCCTATTAAATTTGTTAAATCAATGTTTACAGTGATGTAAGGGCTTGAAATGCATTGATCCATTGATTCAATTCATATAGCTGCCCAACTTCTGATAAAGATTCTGGGTAGTTTTTCTTCCTCTCAGTCTTGCCCTGTCTGATTCTGGAAGTCCCTGAAGTTTTATTTCCAAGGTTTTAACAATCATCTACTATCAATCTGTCTGCCTGCCTATCCGTTCATTTATGCATCTATCTACTTATGCATCCATCTATCTGTATCAAATTTCTATACCAGCCATCATACTTGTCTAACAATAGCATTTAGTGTGGCCCACAAACAAGATGACTTGTTATACCTCATCTTGGAGACGCATCGTGAAATTTCTCATTCTCCTCTTAAACTCGCCCTCCATCACACAGTTGTGACAATTGGCAACTAGAATAAAAGTTAATAGGTGAGAATGCAGAATAGCATTAATATTTTTTTTAAATCAGAATATAAGATTGCAAGACTATCTGGTATAGCATATTGTATAGTATTTAAAATGCATTTGCTCTCTAGTTCTTCTAATCTGAATGATCCTTTAGGATTACTGTTGAACTGCCAAAGAATGTTCCTGTCCTAAAGGAACTAGAGCAGAGGTCTCCAAACTTGGCATCGCTGGTTGAGGAATTCTGGGAGATGAAGTCCACAAGTCTTAAAGTTGCCAAGTTTGAGGACCTCTGAACTAGAGGAATAGCCACAATAATGAAAAATATGTATATATGAAATAGATACTTTCATGTATTTTCTAAAGATAGAGAGTGATAGCTGAATAGTCTGGAAATGATACAGGAAATCTTACATTTGCCTAATAGATTTGTCTCAAAAAGCAGCACATCTAGTTCTTCCTGCAGGTTTCAGTTTCTGCAGAAACATATTCGCCTAAGTATCCAGGTTCTAAGATTTTTAAAACAAGAAATTCCCATATTGCATATTTAATAACCAAGGGAAACATAGTGAGATTTCTGGAGAGCACCAGGCTGCTCTATCAAGGAGTTCTTACTCTCCTTTTTTAAAAAAACTAATTGTTTGATATTTGTTTTCCAGCTGATAGGATGCCAGGGGACCTAAACTGTTTTTCAATCTCCTATAACTAACATGGATAATTTTTGATGGGCGAGCCAAATTCACTCCAGGAGAGATATTGTTTCTCCTATTAATTCCATCAGTTAATTTGTCTGTAGAAGCCATAACCTATATTGCAGTAAAAGCATAATCTAAATCATGCTGAATTTCACTGGACTCAAATGCCAAGAAGGCTTAATTATTTTGGACTGAAACTGAGGGGGAAAATATAGCTCATCTCAATTGAAAACATTAATTGATTTTCTTCACTACATAGATAATACAACCCTGAATTATCTATAATGATCTATATCAGAAGTGTTAAACTCAAGATGCTTAGATCTGGACTGCAGGGATAGCCTGGAAACAGTGAAGGGCTGGCCTGTGGTGCCTCTGCCAGTGAAAATGGAGCTGGGAGGCCACACATGGCCCATATGAGTTCCGTTTTCAGATGCCACAACATCCTGCAACCCTCTGCCAGCAAAAATGGAACTCAGGATGGCTGCGCGATGGACTCCTGCAATTCTCTGCCAGCAAAAATGGAGCTTGGGAGAGTGAATTGGCCATGCCCTCCCAGCCCCCCCAAGATCAAACACAACCCTGATGCAGCCCTCAATGAAGTTGAATTTGACACTCCTCATATTTGGCCATGAATATCCCAAAGATGTTTTTTTTCAAAAGGCAATTGGACTTGCTAATCTTTTTTTCCCCCTTTGAAAACATTTTGCTTCCCAGCCAAAAAGGGTTTTCAGGATAAGAAACAAAAAGGTTTTCAAAGAAAAACAAAACCAAGAAAATGCAATTGCTTTTTGGAAAAAAAGCACTTTTTGGACAACCATGGCATGAATTATTGAAAATCTCAACAGTTGGCCATGAATATACTGTGAGATGAGTTTTTAGAACCTAAAGCCTTTTTTTCTCTTACATGCCATTATAGAAACAAGTCAATTCAAAACAATTTTAAAGTTTTGGATGCAGTGTGTGGGAAAGGTTTTACTTTTCCCCCTAATGCTAATCTATAAAGGTAGCCCAACAAGTTGCTTTCCAACAGTTTAGGGCAGTACCTTGTTTGTTTAGGCTTATGAGATCAGAACAGTGTAAAGTTTTCAATTATGATGAGAGGCTTCATATAAAAAGCAAACTCAACTATTGCTATTCCCTATTTTTTTCTAAGCTTTACCACAACTAGGGGTCAATGAACAGCAGGAATCTTCCTAGCATTCAAATTCAAATTGTAGAATTTATCTGCATTGAAGATGGAAATTGGGAACTGGAGTTCTATAGATATCCTCTAAAGCAGGGGTTCCCAAATTTGGCAACTTTAAGACTTGTGGATTTCAACTTCCAGAATTCCTCAGCCAGCTCAGCTATTCTGAGAGTTGAAATCCACAAGTCTGAAAGTTGCCAAATTTGGGAACCCCTGCTCTAAAGGGTCTCACATCCCTAATTTGGATGTGAAAAAGAGTGAAAACAAAAATCTATTGAAATCTTGTTGAGCTGCAATGCAGATTCCAGCCTTTCTCATCTTTATTTGAATGAATACTTTTATCATTATTATGGAAGTAAGAGAGGAAAATCAAGGGAAGTAAAGAGAAGGGATACTTAGCAGGTTTCCTATCTCTTTAATGAGAGAAATTAAATTTTACTTTGATTAAACTTTTAGCTAATTTAATGTCCCCTAGACAACCTGCTGGGTCATCCTCTCAGAGGTGTTTCCTTACCAGGATCCTCGATGCCTAAAAACAAGGACAGAACTCCTAGAGTGTTGCCTGACCTGAAAACCTAGTCATTCATGCAGACATAGTCCTTGGTGAACAACATTATATAGCACAGATAAATGTCATCACAGGAAATGTTTTGTATTATGTCATAATCTCTTATCTAGCTGTGTACGAATGCCTGGAGTCCATCCTCATATACTCCATAGCAAGGATGTACCTTTGGCTATAAAGGGTTTTAAACTAAAAGAGAGAGCCTGGCCTCAGATGTCTCAAGGAAAAGTCTGTTTAACAAAAAAAAAGAGAAAAAAAGGGGGGCCCTGGGAGGAGAAAGATAAAGAGAAGTTCCTCAAATACAGTACTCCAATGAGAACTGAGTATACAAATTGTCCTTAAAAGTGCTAAATAACTTGGGGGGTAGGGAGCACACAAAGAGAGAGAAGAAAATCAAGCTCAGTGATCCACATGATCCTTTTAACCTTTGACAGAGATCTTCAAAGATCATCTCTAGTGGCTGCAACAAACACTGCAGTCTTCATTGTTCCAGGATGGAAAGTCTCTGTTCCCTCCTTATAAACCACCTGTGGAAAGGAAGCAGTGAGAGAAAAAGGAGCTTCCTTTCTACTTGCAGGAAAGGGAATGTATTTCTTTCATTCCAATAAAGAATTCCTGATCAAAATCTTTGGTGTCATCTCAGGATCTAGCACAATCACAGGATATATAGATCAAAGGAGTCAAACTCGTGATGACACATCATGTGACGTATTGTAACTTTTTCCCCTTTGCTAAACCAGGGTGAACATGGAAAAAAGATCAGAAGACAATCATGGTAATAGTTATAGTGGTGCCAAATGACAGCAACATCAGGAAATAGAAGAAATTGGAAAAGTACCAGGCCTTGCAGGAGGAATTGGACAGGATATGGAAAGTAAAATCAAAGTAGTTCCAGCAGTGGTAGGTGCACTCAAAGTAGTGACTGAAAAGAGTGGCTCCAACAGATTCCAGGAACAATATCAGAATATTTTTATGCATGGATGTTTCCAAGTTAAAAAAAAAAAAGTTTAAGGGGGATAATTTCACTCTGTCTCAATATTTTACAGAATGACAATGATTTGTCAGACAGATAAGAATGTAAATGTTTTGAAGAAAAACTGAGATGAGAAATTTAGTTGACTCGGACCCAAGAGGATGACACACTAGCAGATTCTGAAATAAGCTCCCAGCTTGCAACAGGCCTCTCCACTTCTTACTTACCTCAACACTCCCAACACCCCAAAATGCTAAGAGCAAGAAAAGAATCAAAAGTACCCCACTCCCCAAATTACTGGAACTCAAATATCTAACAAGATGGAAAAGCAGATGAGGACTTACTCATCTTCCCAATGGCAGAAACAACTAAAACTTTTCTTGCTATGATAAAACTGATCAAATTTTCCTTCAATACATTTGATAGTGAGTTATATAATTATGAATAATATTCATAATTAACATTAGATGGCAATTATTTCCTATATCCTATAGATTATCTGTTGTTTATACTCTATAAAACATAATAAGCTATTATTGATAATTGTTGGATTATAATTATGTTTTTACAAATATATTCTATCATTGCTTAATCAGAGTGAGATCTTGAACATTTGTAAATTCCAGTCTTTTGGTATATGTGTCGTAATGTTTTGTTGACTCATTTTTCTCCCTGAGTTCCCACTTTCTTTTTTTTGTGCTCTAGCCAATCGTACCCTTATCTCAAATCAAATAAAATTCCAAGTCATCCTTTTAATTTTAATGTGAGCTTCTCCATTTCAGCACATTGATACATTTTTTGAATGACAAAATGTTTTTTTTGAATGACAAAATGTATTTTTTGAATGACAAAATGTATTTTCCAATATTGTGCCAGTGAGATTCGTGCCGCTATTAATATGTGAATAATCAAATACTTTACTTTGGAGGAATAAATAACCTCCTTTGATAATGCTCAGGAGGTACAATTTAGGTTCCTACTAGAATGGAATGGAATGGAATGGAATAGAATAGAATAGAATAGAATAGAATAGAATAGAATAGAATAGAATTCTTTATTGGCCAAGTGTGATTGGATACACAAGTATTTTGTCTTGGTGCAAATACTCTCAGTATACATAAAAAAAAGATATATTTGTTAAGAATCAAGAATCATAACGTCCAACACTTAATGGTAACCATAGGGGACAATCAACAATCAAATCATACTAGAAAACAGTCAATATAAATTGTAAGGATACAAGCAACAAATCCACCTTGGACAATTTCTTCTATCCAAGTTTGAATTCTGATCCAAAAAATTTTAACCACTGGGCATGTCCACCAGAGATGAATGAAGGTGCCATGATTTCCCTTGCATTTCCAACAGGTTGGGGTTCACTGTTGGATACATTTTTGCTAGATGCCATCTATTTATCATTTTATATAAGTTTTCTTTATAAGGTACAGATTTTGTTACTGTAAGATTTCTCAGCCAAATTTCTTTCCAATCATCTAGGTCTATATTATGGCCAAAGGTTTTTTGCCCATGCGATCATTGGTCCTTTCATGATTTTCTCAGCTAATTCATATTCTATAAATAGTTTTATAGTTTAGATATCGTATTATTTTCTGGGCCCAAAAGTATCTTATCAAGTTGAGTATTTTTTGTTTCTAGTCCAAATTATTTTAAGTCCTTCTTATATCTCATTGCTATTTGGAAATATGACCAAAGACCAATAATTATTTCTTGATTTTCTAAGTTTTATCATAGAAAGTGTTGCGACATTTACTTGTATGACTTGTCTTTCAATTTTGTATATTTGTATATTTTAACTTTTTGTATTTAATAAAGTTTTTAATAATTAAAATAAATATTTTCTTGCCTTCACACCTTAGGAGCTTTCTTGGTCTGCACAAAATCAAGTCTGCACAAAGTCTATATTGAAAACGTAGAATATATTGCTCTTTCCTAATTAGTCATCAATTTATGACAATTTCTGTTGCTAATTTAATGAAATTTGCCCCATTTTATGACTTTTGCAATAGTTATGTGAATTGTTGCAGTTGTTGATAACATAGTTAAGTGTTGTCTTTGCTTGTCAGAAAGATCAAGAGATCCAGCAGGTGAATTAGAACTTCTATATTCTGCCTCTTCCGTCTGACCTGGGATTTCTCCTTATGGAAAACCAGAAAAATGAGCCAATTTAGAGCCCCAAAGATGGGTTTTTGGCTTCACGCAAGCATAAATAATAAAAAGTGCCAGAACCTACCAGTCCGGCCTGTAACTGCCTGTGCCTTTACATCTGGGCCAAGCTGCAACATTTGCCTTATTGTTGCCATGGATGCAACTTAGCTTGTGACAACCAAGAACTGTGAAAGCCAAAAAGCTCAAGAACAGAAAGAAGTTGCATAAGCTTACCGAATCACTGTGCAATCTGCTAAACATTGTGAGTAAAAATGAATCTACTCTTTTCTCTGTATTTCTTTAAACTTGGCTGCTCCTGAGTTCATTAATAGATCAGTGAATTCATGACAATTGTTTTTATATTGTTACCTTGACTGGATAAGACTGTTTTCAATCCAAAGATGCTGAACTACAATTGCCAGAATTCCTTGACAGCAGGGTAATCAAGTTAAGAATGGCAATATTAGAGTACCCAAGAGATGTATATTAAAATTTACATTTGATGGAAAGCAAATCTTTGTTGTTGATTTTGTTTCACTGTTTCTTTTTGTACAAATAGAATGTCTCATAAAACTTTTCAACATGTTGACTTACATCGCAACTCATTTTGCAATATTCTACATGTGACATTTGGAATGACAGATAGTATGCTTATGGGTAGAAGTGAGATTAAATCAATGCTCATAAATTATTGTATTTTAAAATATTTGTGAAAAGGTATTTCAGAAGGCAGTTTTAAAAACATTTCTATATTGGGTAATAAAGTTTGAAAATCGCATAGAAGGCCAAATTGTTCCAATTTTATTTAACATTGGTCATAACTGATAAATCTTGAATAGGATTTATTCTCCAGCATAATGAGTTCTGTTGATATTATTTAATCATTATTGTATTTGGGTTACTGAATCATTTGGCCGTTTTAAGCCACATAATAGTAATATGTAACAAATAGGCACAGCTCTAGTAAAATACTTGTAGTACAATCCTATTTATATTGACCCAGAGCTAGAAATGCAAATTGTAATTTTAATAAAGATCTGGAAATGCTTCAGCTATAGATATATAAACTAATATATGGGCACTAATCTATTTATGTACATTGTATCAGATAACATATGGTGTAAAGCAAAGGTCTTCAAACTTGTGGACTTCAACTCCCAGAATTCCTCCTCCACTCTTGTTAGTTCAGGAATTCTGGGAGTTGAAAGTCCACAAGTCTTAAACTTGGCAAGTTTGAAGACCCTTGGTGCAAAGTATAAAATCCTTCGAGTTGAATTTTACTCCATGTCAATATGGAGATGATTTGGTATTGATTTCTGGGATATTTTTCAACACCCCAGTCTAATACATAGCCCTGTTATTTTCTAGTGACCTTCCATCTACGTGCTAATTATGTTCAACCCCCATTTACTTTTTAAAAAGGAGGGAGAACATAGCACAACTATTAATATATTTTAGTATATGTCATTCTATACACTATATTTACAAAATTATGAAATTTCTATATTTTGGTTGAAACCAGAATTGCTTTTTAAAAATTTCTAGGAATTTGAGTTAAGATTTGAAAATTGGACTTACACATTATATCAGAAAGTCTGATTCAAACAAAAAAGACGATAAATATAGTCCACTTTTGCACAGGCATTGGAGAAATTACTTAGGGAATATCTGATTTAGGATTGGTTTCAGCTGTTTGATGGTTGAGATGCATTTATGAGATGTTATAATATGATGTTACAATTTTGAGGATTACTCTATTTTGGGATAACTCATTACTTTTATTTTGTTGTCAAGTCTCAGACAGAGGCAACATATAAATAATTAATATATGCAAATCTATGTGATATTAGAACTACACACTTTCACAGCACTGAATGAAAAATTATTAGCCCACCTTCTTTAGTCTGTTAAGAATTAAGATTGCTGTGATGTTCATTGAATTATCCATATCTATTTTTGGTATTTTTTGTAGCCTTGGGCCAAAAATGGTTTCTTCAGTATTAGGCTCTCTTCCCAAAAGGGCAAATTTATTATCTTCACCTCTTCTCTCCTTTCATTCCCGAAGTTGAGCTGTTAGGGGCATCAATCTTCCAAGATCTTCATCACATGGATCCTTTTTTTCTACATTCCAGCAAGCCAATGTGTTATGTACTCTTTGCTGTTGTTTCTTATCCATTCTTATGTTTTGGCAAAAGCAGGCTGATTTTGTTGCACAGTGATGAGAATAATGGGTGCTACTAAGAGACTCTGGAAATGCTTTTCTGAAGGAGATGTAATATGTTTCTATAATAATGTGCAACAGGAAGATGGATGGGGCCCTGTGTATATGTTGCTGGATTCCATTTGCTAATGGTTGTCTTAGATGTCCTTGATCCACAATTCAACTGCATGATCTTTGAAGAACGCATACAACAATCATGTTTTGTCTCCAGTGACTGATCTTAAAACACAAAAAACCCAATGTATTATGTTAGTGCTTAGTAAACTAAGACATTTTCAGAGTGAACTTTAATTTTGTTTATAATTTATCGTGGTAGAAAACAGAAAGCAGGATTTATTTGATGAAAAGTGAGAAAAATTGTTTCAATGTATTAACTGACAGTTACAGAAAAATTCCCTCCAAACCATCTTTGTTCTACTATGCTTTGGGTATGATGATTCTATATACATTTTCAAAGAATTGAATTATTCCAATAAATTACATAAATGTCCACCATTCTGGGTTTATTTTTTGAAGTTATGTAAAAATGTACGATGAATAATAAGCAAAAGAAATTAAATGCATGAACTAAGAGAAAAAAAAGGAAATTCATTATATCTAACTCAAAGTAAATCCTGTAGACCCAGGGTATCAAACTCAATTTTATTGAGTGCCACATCAGGGTTGTGTTTAACATTGGAGGGAGGGGGCATGGTGAGCATGGCCAGCTCAATGTCACTCATGTCAGGGGTTCCTGTGGTGGCCTAAGTGCTCTGACAATGAAAACAGAGCTTGGGAGAGCTGCACATGGCCCTCCAGAACCCCGTTTTTACTGGCAGAGGATTTCAGGAGGCAATCACAGCTGTAAATGGAACTAGGCCCTCCCGAGCTCCATTTTTGCTGACAGGCACTGCAGGCTGGTGGCACCCCATGTGCCAGATTCAGCCCACAGATCTTGAGTTTGTTACCCAGCTGTGTTTTTTGTTTGCTCCCAACCTTTTATTTTTTTTCCATGCCAACCTATTTAGAGTGGAAATAAATTCTTAAGGACAGTATAAAAGCAAAGAATATAACTTTTTAAACAGTAAATGTAAAGTTCTCATTGAGTTGAGTTTTGTTTCCAGGAACACTTTTGAAAAATTAATACTGGATTATTGAGGAAATTACAAAAGTTGTTTGCTCTTGCCATTTATTGATTAAAAATAATAAAAGACACAAACCTTTGCAATTGATTGCTTTTGCTATATATTTTCGTCTGTCTCTGGTTTCTTTCAAATTCTGGAGCATAACATATATATAGCAAACTGCCAAAGAAATTCTGCTCATCCAGTTTTCTTTTGGTTGCCCTAAAAGAGAGGTGTGTTACTCAATGTTAAAAATATCTCAAACTTGTTGAAATTAAGTTCTCTTTAAATCCAGTAAGTTCAGTTTTGACATTTTAAAGATAATTGTTGTGGTCTACATAAAAGCGACATCTGAAAGAAGTTTCAATATGAAACAAATAGGGATTGTAGGTACAATAAAAATAATATTTACTTCTTTGCGCTCTGTATTTTTAAAAACTTGATTAGGTACACTTTAGTAAATTCTTCTGATGGATAATCCTCTAGTGAATTATATTGCTTGATAATACCATTTAATGCAAAATGTTCAATTAATTCCATAACTCCCAATGTAGGAAACCTTGGATTAACAAATATCGAGATTCTAAATTAACAGTATAAATCTGAAAAACAAAATACTTTAATATATGTAGAGGAGCCATTTTGAAATTTTTTACAGTAATATAACAATTTTAGAGGAATATGTCAGACATTTGGTATTTTAGCATTAATAATCAAGTTCATCTATGGTAGTCCTCTACCTATGAACACAATTGGGATCAGAATTTCCTTTGCAAAGTATGCAGTTTCTAAGTAAATTACATCTGACTTTATTACCTTTTTTGCTATGGTTGTTTACAGTTGTTAAATGAATTGTGTGGTCATTAATGCAAAATCTGACAGAAGCTGGCTGTGATCGCAAATGCTAATCACTGACTCTGGAAAGCTGCAACCATCACTAATATATGCCAGTTTTCAAACATCCAAATTTTGACCATGTGTGTAGGAATGCTGTGATGGTCATATAATTGTGGAGACCAATCATAAGCAACATTTTTCAGAACATTGTAACTTTAAATGGTTACTACACAAATGGTTATTAGTTGAGGATCACATGTACAGCTTGTTTGATGAATGAATCTAAGCAATCATATTTTTGATTCATTAGACTTTATTAATAACCGAGACCATAAAAAATAGCAATGCAAGTTAGAGTTAAAAACGAACCAAACTAGTAAAGGAAAAATACTAATATCAGGTAAAATGAAAATGTGAAAGTTAATGGGAAAAACACTAAGTAGTAGGTAAAAGAGTATAGTTAAATTCAGAAATTAAAGATTTTTGAGTCTTATACTGTGTATAGAAAAAAAATAACTATTAACTGTATTATAGCAAGGTTTCTCCATTGTTATTCATAGCATTTGGACAAAATACAATTAACTACTATGCTAGAAACTTCAAAAATTGTATTATTCAAGATAAATGTTCTCATCAGATCAGCAAAAATGATCATGATCAGATCAGCAACATGATCAAGCCTCATCAGATCATTGGAAATTATTGTTCAAATTCCAACTCTGTTATTCTGTTCTAGATGACTTACATTCTATTCTTGTTCTCTTCTATATATCCCTTTCTCCTTTATCTTCACGGCTCGTGGTCTGCGCCCTTTACTATATTTAGCGCGCGATGCACATATATCGCTTGCTGGGCGTGATACGGATAAACGCCACCAACCTCGTCCCTGCGACCGCCTTTACACCATCTTCATTTCCGTAGCCTCTGTCGCCTCTTCAAACTCATCCAAGTCCCTTTTCCCCCTTCATCCAGCACCGATGGCCACTCAAAGGAAAGGCGGTAAGCACAACGATGAAGAGGGAACGAAGCAGAGCCGTGGCAATTTCTCCAATCACAGCAGGGAAAAGCGGCCGGGCGTCCAATGATATTAGGTTGCCGCCATCCAAAATGAGTCCAGAAGGGAGGCGGAAGACGGAACAATAGTTCCGCCAGTCTGATGACAGTCAAAAGTCACGAGTTTCTGTTGCTTCTTTAAGGTGGCTGATTCTGGTACATAGCCGTGGATGGCTCGATGATTATGTTTGGGGGACCGGCAGAGTTCGGAATATCCGCGGCGAGCGTCTCCTTCAGGGGCATCCAGAACTGCTTTCTACATTTACCAACTGGGATGGTTTCCTACCTTCGGCTGCAGCAGGTTGAGAAATTCAGGAAGGTGGCTGCAGATATCCATTCCGGGATCGCGCTCTTTTTTCACGGCACCCAGTTCTCGATTTCATGATTACTGAAGTTCAAGTATCCATTCACATTTACAGCATACTGTTTGTGGAAACTTCTGTCTGTACTTCAAGTATGGGGCTGTTAGCACTTTAGAGCCACAGAAGGGTATTGGCTCAGTATTTGTAAACAGCAATGGATTATGCCCAGTATTTCCTAGTCGAACCACAGATGACTACAATGATCTAATATATATTGATTTTTACAGAAGACATTGTTGAGAAAGCACTACACAATCTAAAACTATCTCTAACTATTGGACCAGACGGAATATGTGCCTACTTCTTAAAAAAGCTATCCACTGCCATAGCCGAACCTCTAAGCATAAT
>BHFT01038987.1:0-19125 GCA_004320025.1 Laticauda laticaudata
TACCCGCGAAAGCTTAAAAAAACATATATATATATATATATATATATTCCAAATATCCTCTTATATAATAGTATGTGCATCTTCTGGATTGCACCTTCATTTTCTACTCCTAACAGCATCTCTTCCCAAAGCTTTCCCAAAAGTATTTGCTTAATACAGCCATGGTGTTTTGCTGCCAACATTTCTGTATGAAAGTTGAATATATGTTGAAAAGGTTGATATTGGATTGTAATCTTCCATTTTTCATGAAAATAAAACCAATTTCATTCCCCATGTGGATGTATGTCCACAAATTTCAAAGTGAGCTCTGCTTAACTAACTTAAAGTCATTCTGCTGACACCGAGAAAATAAAACAGAGGAAAGGGCCAACATACAACAAATGACGCTTGTAGAGTTTAGTACAGTTAAGTGTTGTAACAGACCAGTCTCATAAAACAATATAAAAAACTATGATAATATAAAAAACTAAGTCATTTTAAGGAACTGTTTCAATGCTACAACAAAAAAGACATCCAAGATGTATGGCTGTCTGCAGCCTGACTAATGAGCTGAACAGCATAATAAGGGATAAGTCAGATAATATCCCAGTGTGTCTATTCCTTAAACTATTGGCACCTAAAATTAAAAGATCTGGTAGATAAGCAACTAAATACAAAATCTCACCCATACAACTTCTAATCCAAAGTTTGGTTCATGCTATAGGCACATAAGGCTTTTTTAAATTGATAATAGAACAGTCTTTTCCACTTTCTAGAACATTTAATCCAAATCTTCCATATCCTATGACTTGTTTGGATGAGTACACTTAATTCATATTACAGCAATAGCAAAAGTACTTAGATCCTTGTTCTAAGCGGTTTACAGAGTCAGCCTATTGCCCCCAACAATCTGGGTCCTCATTTTACCCACCTCGGAAGGATGGAAGACTGTGTCAATCTTGCGCCTGTGAGATTCAAACTGCCAAATTGCGGGCAGCAGGTAGTCAGCAGAAATAGTTTGCAGTATTATGCTATTTCCGAGTCAATCTCCTTCTGATATGAGATTTTTTTTGCAAACTGAGTCAATTGAATCTGTACCATGTATTTATTTCCATTGCAGAAATGGAATTAGATAAATTAACTGTAGCCTAGATTGCAGAATTCTATTGCTTACAAACAAGAAGCTGCACATAAAGTCTGTCCAAACAATCACCTTACAATTAAAATCCCAAAGGAAAAAATATACAATTTTATCATTTACAGAATTGCCATTGACTAAACTAAAAGATTATAGAGGAAAGGTATGTTGAGCTCATTTTAAAGACTGAGATGAAGAATAAGGTAAAGGGGTAGTGTCTAAAATGACAAGATCCATATAGTTAAACACAGATATACCATTAATATCAGGTAGCAGGCCTAAACATTCTATATAGATGAAACTCTCAAAGAATTCTAAGAAAACCACTTAAAATGAATCATACTGCACCAGGTTTTTGAATTATTTAATTGATGTTGCTCTGACTGTATTACACAAAGATTAAAGAGTTTTTTATTAGCTCATGGTAAAGAAACATGCAAACATCACAATCCTAGCCTCTCAACAATCGAAGGCTAATATATATATCAAACCATTTGTTTTGCTAATATATTTAAGAAATCACATTATATCTACTCTACAGTACAAAATTAAAATCATTAGAAGTGTTTACTTGCTTTTGTTTTCATTTATTTACCACTCAGCTTCAAAAGTACCTAAGTCAGCACATTTCTGGAGTACATGGAGTATAAATCTTTTGAATGGGAACAGAATAAGTGATTCATAAATTCTTATGTTCCAAGCTTCTGTTAGTAATCTCTTACAAATCTAGTTGTGAAGTGGCAGATTAGGGCACAAGTTCAGATTTATATTATGGCATCACAAATCATGTTTTGAAGTTAAGTCATGAAAATCATTACTTTTAGGTTTCCTTATATCACAGAGATTCACAGAACCCTGAAACCAGAGGTGGTATTCAGTAGGTTCTGACCAGTTCTGGAGAACCGAAATGGAAATTTTGAGTAGTTTAGAGAACTGGCAAATACCACCTCTGACTAGAGATTTTCCAGTATCCTTCCCCTGCCACGCCTGCCAAGCCACACCTACAGAACTGGTAGTAAAAAAAATTGAATCCTATCACTGCCTGAAACCATAATTAAGATTTTAAAGGCAGTCTTCTGCATGAAATGCCAATGACCCTAGAGCTGATCCCATGTTCATTGATCCATGTACATACTGGAACTCAACATTATTCCACTATTTAAGTATTGATTGTACTTAGTGTGACTCCATAAATATATAAAATGTTACTATAAGTATATAAACATGATGTGTGTGTGTACATATTTACAATTTAGTAGCTGACAGCAGGAAACTTGCCATGTCAGTGTATAGTCTGGAATAGAGGTTAAAACTTATATGCATATATTAGAAAAGGAAGCATACATTTACTGAACATAAAACTCTGCAGGATACTAATGTTTCTTTAAGTAAAACATTATTCATGGAATAGAAACTTAAGAAGAATAATCAGTCCAAATATATAAAAATGAATGTCTTCTAATTAAAGTTTTACCACAAGGGAAATCAGTGGTTCTGTTACGCATCTTGCCAAATTATACTTTATGTACAATGTCATACTGTCTAAACATGCATTGTACTAACTTGGAATAAATTAGCACATAGGAAGAAGGTATTAAAAGTATTGTTTAGACTTACTTCCCTTCACATAATGGATACATGACCTGTTACGGTAATGACGCTGCTATCATTCTCTCTGTGACAAATATCTAAGATTATGATGCAGTTTATAGTTTAAAAATAAAAAACAAGCCTAAATTATAAAGCAATTAGAAAAAAAATTATTATTTTTCTTAATGTTCTTAATAATTGAACTAAGCTTGAATACTTGGGAACAGATATATAATTGAAACCAAGAGCATCTGCCTCCTAACAATAGTGTTGGAAGACTGGTGTGCAAATCAGTGAGCAAATTAATTGTAAGAAACTTACTAAAGCAATACATTTACCAATGGAGCATCAAATAATTTATGTAATATTTCAGAAAACTAAAGATGGGGGATGGAACTCACTGATGGATCTGAAGTTTTTCAGTTACATCTGTGCAACAGCGTTTCTTTCTAAAATCCCTAGTATGCTAATAGAACAGCGGGCAGTAGCTTTTGTAACTCACTGGAATTGCAAACATGTTTTATGGGTGTTTTTTATGAAAAATAATGGTATACAAACTTATGGTACTTCAGCATGAAGCAACAGACTGTCTGAATCAAAAATACAGAATCCATTGAAACTTTCCTGATTTAATTCATAATATTCCAAAACAATTTTTTTAAAAAACATGTTTAAAAAACATCTTTTACTTTGGAGTATTCACGAAGACAAAAGATTTGACAAAACAGATGTCAAATAACTGAGTTGAGCAACACTGAAACAGTATTTGGTAGGATTGCAATATTCAGACTGTACTGTAGGCAATAATATTGAATGCATACCTACATTCCATGTAACCAAACAGCCCCAAGCATACATACTGAAAAATTCCAGAGATCTTATGATTTCCACAAGCACAAGACAAATGTGCATTTACAAAAGAAAGGGAAAATAGGACAATATAATAATTTCAGTGAACAATCAATATATTCAGTGGAGGTGGCTGATCAAAGTAACAACAGATCCTATCTCTTTCCACTCTTCCCCCACCCTCCTCACATGTGATTAGATTTTAATGTTTGGCTTTAATTTATATGTGTTTTAATGTACCTGTATAAATACATTTGGAGGGGCAGTCCCATGTAGAGCATGTTGCAATAGTCAAGATGGGAAGTGACAAGGGCATGACTGACCGTGAGTAGAGATTATTGGCTCCTTATGACTATAAACTGCCCAGAGTTACCCTGCGGTAAAAATTGGATGGCTAATAAATTTTATACATACATACATACACAAATACATACATACTGTACATACATACATTGCTTATGGAATGCTAATTGGTTTCAAAGAAAGTTAAAATGAGAACTTGAGGGAAGTTGAAAGTACTATCTTTCCTGAACTCTGTACGGTAAGGTTTTGTTGAAAATGCCATATATTTAAATTGAAAATTTAAATTTTCAATTCAGTTCTCCAACCCACAGCACAAATTATCTTCAAAGAAGTTGCAGAAACTTGAATGGCTATAACTGCTTGACACGCAGATCCAGAGGAGCAAAATTAGTATTACTTGCCCAGATCTTCCATCCAATGTAGCAGACATTTTCCCAGCCGAGATAAAAGCATTCAAAATATAAATCAAGTTAACCTTTGCAAACTTTGAAAGTATTTAATCATTAGTTTGCTCATATGTGTACTTACTGTATTCATTTGTACTTTGGGTAATATTGGAAATATAAACAGAGATTGTGCCTACCTTATTTTGGCAAATTTGGTGAATTGATCTAGAATGAGCATCTCTTATCACTGCTGCACTACAGCCCACATTGAGGTCAAATATTTCTAGTGCTCGGTTACTTCCAGCTGCCAATACAATATCTGTAATTTCTGTTAAGTTAAAGTTCCATTAGATAAATTATATGTTACAAGTACAGCAGTCAGCATTTCTAGGCTTTCATTTGTCAGGAAAAATATGCCTGCATTTAAATAATTTACTATAGGAATATCAAGCTTTTAACAGACTAGAAGGCAGAGTTGGTCACATGGAGTTCCACAGTTAGCACCATACAAATAGATGATTCCACATGATCCCAGGTTTCAGTCATTAAGGCATGACAATAGTTACTAGAATATGAAAGCTCATAATACTTATTATCTTTGTGATTTATTTTTGCTTATTATAGTTAGTCTTCAATTTATAACAGCTCAGTTACAATGGTGCTGAAAAAACCTATGACCATTTTTCACAATGATCATTGCAGCATCTCTAAGATCATGTAATTGATCAGACATTTGGCAACTGACTCCTATTTATGATGGTTGCAGTGTCTCAGGATCAAGTGATCTCCTTTTGTGACCTTCTGACAAGCAAAGTCAATAGGGAAGACACGTTCACTTAACAACGAAGTTATTAGCTTCACAGCTGCAGTGATTCACTTGGCAGTGTGGTCGTAAATGGGGCAAAATCTACTTAACTGTCTTGCTTAGCAGCAGAAATTTTACACTCAATTGTGGTTGTAAGATGTAGACTACCTATACTGCAATAAAGAATTTTAGTTAAACAACTAATGCCTTTTGCAAAACAGCAACGATAATGATGATAAGAGGATACAAGAGTAGAAATCGTTCACTGATGAAAGGCTGGTAATTTCTACCGTAGAAGCCATTGGAAATTTCTGTATTGATTTGCAAATACTCTTTGTTCTATATCTGCACAAATAAAGCATATAAACATGTATCTGTATCTTGTAGAGTCATGAAGAATCTATATTTACTCCAACCCATATTTCCAAGCCTTTGTTCTAGCATCTATTTTTGAGTGTTGTGTTTTCTATTTTGGGGAGATATAGGATCCAAATATTTTGCCAAAAAAGTAAAGATTTTCTTAAAATATACTTCTTATTATCATTAAAAAAGAACTGCAGATCTTTGTTTTCCATATTTTCATTAACACACACCACGTACTGTATTAAGTTACAAATACATTTTTCTTTTAACCTATGAAAATAATATGTATGTTGTATCTAACAAAGATCTGCAAAATGTAAAACTTCTGAATGTATCCCAATAGCAAAAATTAAAGTTCATTCCCATCACAGTGGAAAAGATTGTTTTCCTAGACTTATACTGGGACAATTGACAAAGAATTTCAGCTATGCAATATATGCAAGCTCAGCTTGATAGTTAAAATATCAAATTCTTCTGTTCCACTCTTTGCGCACTTGTATTATATGCTGGATCCTGTCCAACATGATATAAGTGGTTCTCAGCTTATGCAATGGGCTTGTCATCCCACCTCCAGTATGATTTTTCCCTAGAATTTGCTTTTAAGGCAGCATTTATTTTTATTTAATAGCAAGAGAGTTGCTCAAAGGAATGGGTGGGTTTTTCCTCCAATGAATTACATGCAAAAGCCTCCTGAACCTGGCAGAGAGGCGAAAGAGGGAGCAGGGAATTTTAACTGTTTTTAAATCATTGATCCAACCTGAATCAAGAGTCTGTGTTGTGGAATCCGCAATACAGTAAAACTCCTATTTATTTTGATTTTATTCTGTAATGCAAATTACAGGCCTAAACTGCTTAGTCTGGATCAGGAATGCAGCAAGGCATAACAAGTTCAAGTTTTCTATTTTCATGCTATAGAACCTGTCCACTCACTCCTAATTTGTAAGGAGGGGGGGGAGGAATCAATAATAGAACTATGAAGTTCAGTCCAATGCTATTTAGCCCAGGGGTCTCTAACCTTGGCAACTTTAAGACTTGTGGACTTCAACTCCCAAAATTCTGGGAGTTGAAGTCCACAAGTCTTAAAGTTGCCAAAGTTGGAGACACCTGATTTAGCCCACACCTAACTATGATAATGTGAATGAGCCATCACAGTTGAAACTATCACATAAAGTGTAACTTTAATAGAAGAGATTTAACACATTATTCATGTTTCTGTCTATGTTTCATATTTTTTTTTCTATTTCATCTTTTTTCTAAATCTGACTCACCAGATAGAAAAAATGACAGAAATAGCACAGTGATACATACATGGAAGAAATTAGGGAAATTGAAGTTACATCAATGATTAATAATGTAATGTAATAGCTTCTTTCTTAGTTTTCCATCTGTCAAATGGGAAATGGCTTAGTTTATAAAATTAATCATTCCCATTTTCTTTCATTACCGATTCTTCTTTTTCAGTTAAAACAATAAAGGCATATCTTTACTTGACTTCTTTTAATTTATTCATCGGTTTAATACTGTTTAGTAATGCTTTCTAAATACCTATTTGCATTTTCTAAAACTATTTTGAAATAGCATATTTTTATTATTCCAAAAGATAATAAAGCCAACTTTAATTTTTTTTTTTGATATTTATGTAACAATATCATACCAAGTTAGTTATGTTTTAAGAATGACTACTTTAAAAAATAGTAGCTATAACTGATTACTCTATCAGACTGCAGCAATGTTATGCATCCTTCTGCAGTGAAGTAGTATTACATAACTCATAACTCTAGAAATAACATAATGGAAAATAAAAAAAAAAAGCAACAATAATTCCACAAAAGTTTTAAAATTAAATCTGATATAATGCAAAAAAATCTACTTAATTCTAATCAATCTTCTCTCTTGGGACATTTTTCATTTTGATAATTGTTTTTATTTATGGCAAAATTTATACTTGTTACACAAGTTAATATCTACATATTTTGCAGTATACATAATGAATATTTAATATCAGAACAATCTTAACAGGTATAACAAATCTATATAAACAGTGTTTCTGCTTCTGAAAGCTAGTGCATAAGAAACCTCACATTTTATGATTTTTGCACCAATACTGGTGTTTTCTATACTGTTTAAAGAACTATTGAATGGCTTGCACACGTCAACAATATTACATTTACATTTACTGTTAATGCTACTTTAAATATAATCCTACATATTTACATACCGTTTTATCTCATCTTTACTGGTGTCAAGATAATATCTTAATAAATAAAATTCTGCTCCACAGGACAGTAATATGAATGTATCTATATAATAAAACTGGGCTGATCGGATAGATTTGTGAAATATTTCCTTTCCCTGAAATTAAAAATGCACATATCCTATAATTCTCATTGAGAAAACACAGGTAGTTTGTTTTTAGACTACTGACATTTCCTTTATTTTTCAAACTGAAATATTTTTAATTACTAATCTTAATTTATCTTACATTGTTCTTTGGTGCAGTTTAAAGTAACATTTATCAATATTTTGAAACTCCAACAACTTAACCAATATACCAACAATTATTTTTATTGGTTTTGTTTTCTGGTTTATTTGTAATTTATTGCATTTATATCCCACCACAACCAATTCAACTCATGATGAGGGATGGAAAAATTTGGTCACATATTTTTACTTCCACCAAGAAATATTCCTTTTTTGTTTGTTTGTTTGTTCCTTGCTTTTGCTTTGCAGTTGGTAATTTAAGGAAACAGAGAAACAGAAATTATTAAATAAGTTGCAATGAAAATGTTGAGTAAACAAACCAAACAGAGGAAAGAATGTCATGTTAATTTTTGAGTATAAAGCTTAGGAAATGTGCACTGTTTCCATGTCCACATTAGATTATTGTTATTCTGATTTTCTTTTAACAGTATAAATACAGAATGACTACATAAACAAAAATGACAAAAAATATTCTCAGCATTGACTGGCAAATTCCTCCTTCCAAAATTTAATTGTGACTTCCTACAACTCAAAATCAAAATAAGAACATGAATATATAAATGATAATAAAGCCTCATCATAACCTAAGTAGCCAGGATTTATTCGAAGGCATTTATTTATTGTACTGTGTTTCTCACAAAATAAGGCCAGGTCTTATTTTTTCGGGGGTGACTTAATTTCCTCCCCCACCTAGAGCGGCCCATACGCATGTACCTCGCCGCGAGGCCGTTTCTATCAGCCGATGAAAGCTCCCGCGAAAGGCAGAGTCCCCAGCTGCTTCAGGGCATCACGTGGCTGCCGTGTCCCCTTGCCATTAGGCAAGTCTCTTTCAGGCGATGGAAGCTCCCCAAAATGCAAGTCACCAAGCCATTTCGATCGGCTGGTAGAAGCGGCCTCGGGGCGAGCGCACACACATACACTCCCCTCGCACGAGGCCGCTTCTTTCAGCAGACGAAAGCTCTCTGAAGGCAGAGTCCCCAGCCACTTCAGGGCGAGGCATGGCTGCCCATGTCCCCTTGTCTTTAGTCAGTTCTTTTTTCGGGCGATGGAAGCTCCCCAAATGCAAGTCACAGCCATTTCAATTGACCGGTAGATGGCCTCGCAGCGAGGGAAGTGTGTGTGTGTGTTGCCCTGAGGCGCTTCTAGCCGATTGAAGTGACTGGTGACTATATTTGGGGAACTTCCATTGCCTGAAAAAGACTGCCTAAAAGCCTGGGGACACGGGCAGCCCACGCCTCGCCCCAAAGCGGTTGGGGACTCTGCCTTCAAGGGAGCTTTCGTCTGCTGAAAAAAAGCAGCCTCGTGGAGAGGGGAGTGTGTATGTGTTGCGCTCGCCCTGAAGCAGCTTCTTACGGCCGATCGAAGTGCCTGGTGACTGCACTTAGGAAGCTTCCATCGCCTGAAAGAGATGCCTAAAGGTGAGGGGGCATGGGCTAGCCACGGCCACATCCTGAAGCAGCTGGAGTTCTGCGCTTCAGGAAGCTTTCATCTGCCGAAAGAAGCAGCCTCGCGGTGAGGGGAGTGTGTGTATCTGTGGTGTGTGTGCTCCGCCCGAGGCCGCTTCTACCAGCCGATCGAAGTGGCTGGGTGACTGCTTATTGGGGAACTTCCATCACCTGAAAAAGACTGCCTAAAGGCCAGGGGACACGGGCAGCCACGCCTCGCCCCAAAGTGGTTGGGGACTCTGCTTCAAGGAGCTTTCATCTGCTGAAAAAAGCGGCCTTGCGGTGAGGGGAGTGTGTGTGTGTGCGCTCGCCCTGAAGCCGCTTCTACGGGCCGATCGAAGTGGCTGGTGACTGCACTTAGGGAGCTTCCATCGCCTGAAAGAGATGCCTAAAGGTGAGGGGGCATGGACAGCCACATCACACCCTGAAGCGGCTAGGGGCTCTGCCTTCGGGGAGCTTCTATCGGCTATCTGGGTATTCTAGCCTAGGCTACCTGCAGGGCACTCCTAAAGGCAACTTTTCTCCCTATCCCCCCCTGCCCTTCCCCCGCCCATTTCTCTTCACCTCTTGTAGTTCTAACGAATGATGTGAGAAATGGCAGGGAAATGCATGATTTAAATAGGCCTAAATTTTGGGATCGGGGCTTAATTTCACCTCATGCCTAGAAATCATGCTGGGCCTTCCTTTCAGTGGAGGCCATATTGTTGGAGAAACACAGTATCTCGGCATTTTCTGATTTTATAAGACCTTAGACCTATAACAAAAGAACCCAAAAATTCCAAATACAATGATCTGATGCGTACAGCATGAAACAAAGCCATGTTTCTGTTAGCTGGACAAGTCTGCACACTTGCATAGAGGGAAAACTGTTTAACAGGCTGTGGGAATAATGCTGATATCCTTAATATTGCACCTCTGTTTCTGCAGTTGCCAAAGGATTTCTCCTGTGACCCTGAGGACACAGACAAACCCCCAAGTGGCTCAATGACTCTCTAAAATAATGCAAATAACCAGCTGTCTGCTAGGAATATAAATCCTTCCATTCCCCACTATCCATTAAGAGCTGAAGAAACTTCTTGGATGAGAAGTGGAACGTCTTCAAAGAAAAACAAGAAAGTCCAGTTGCCTCTTGAAAAAGCATCTTTGGGACACTGATAAATATCTACACTTCTCAATGGTAATAGATAAGCATACAGTCTTCTGCTAAGTCTCCCTTTGAAGAAACATTTCCATTGTTACAATGCCTTGGCCTTGACCAGTGGTGGGATTCATTTTTTTTTACTGTCAGTTCTGTGGGTGTGGCTTAGGTAGGCGTGGCAGGGGAAGGATACTGTAAAATCTCCAGTCAGAGGTAGGATTTGTCGGTTCTCCGAACTACTCAAAATTTCTGCTACCGGTTCTCCAGAATTGGTCAGAACCTGCTGAATACCACTTCGGGCCTTGATCAAGATAAACTTGGAAAAGAAAATCTGTTTTGAACTTTAGAAAGATTATCAGGAATCACATTTCAGATAGTCTCAGTGAGTTATGCAAGATTCACATCCACTCTAAAAATCAAGAAACATTAGAGTGGTCCTAAGCTGCCCAAGAACTGCAAGAAAGACAAAATGATACTAAAATGTGAAATGTCACTGCTTTTTCCCCCAAAAAATAACAAGCCTTCATTATTAAGATATTAATGTGCAACATATTCTAAATCTATATGATTAAGTATGTTCTTGGTTGTCAAAGAGAATCCAGAGTATCCCAAATCTATTTCACTTAAAAAGCTTAATTACCAGACATAAAGCAGGTTCTGCGCTGCTAACTGACCAGATCTTTAATGTTCTGTCTTCAGAAGATGAAACAAGCCAATTGTTGTCATGGCTCCAACCTACTGAGGTAATAGCACCATCGTGTCCTATTAAAAATAAATACATTTAAAAATTATCAGAAATTCTTAAGAAGTCACAAAGTAAAATCTCACATTAATCAGCTATGATGTCATTATTCTTTTTCTCACCTTTTTCTGAAACTGCAGAATGTTCTGAAGCACCAAAAGAGTATCTAGAAGTTACACTCCTGGATACAACCCAAAGTAATTTTATACAGAAATATTGATGTTCCCTTGTGCATAATCATAAACCCATATAGACACTTCATAACAAGGCTTTCTGTGGCACAATGAGGATGAATATTAAATGGCAAGTAGGATGATCAAATTTTATCAGTGCCCCATTTGGTGCTTTTTTCTTTCTTTTCATAGATCACATTTCATACAGGAGAACTTGAAAAACAAACTTTTAAAAAGAAAAATAAACATATATAGAGCTGGGGCTTTAACTCAGGGCAGATCACTTTCAGGGTCCAGGATAGGAGACATACATTTTGTGAGAATGGGAGTGGGTTTAGATGGTTATTTAGTTTTAATTTTCCTTTTCTAGGTATGAACCCTAGAATTTACAGATGTCTGTTTTGTTCACCAACAAAAAATTTTTCCCCCAAAAAATACAGTAGAAAGCTGTACAGGTAATTATCACTTAACAACCATTCAGTGACCATTCAAGTTGCAATGGCACTGAAAGAAGTTACTTGCAACTCATCCTCTCATCTACAACCACTGCAGTACTCCACATTGCTATGATCCAGATTTTGGCAACTTATAGCAGTTGCAACTTCCTGCAGTCATATGATTGTCATATGTTACCTTCACAGCCAATGTCCAACAAGCAAAGTCAATGATAAAGTCAGCAGAAAGTCACAAGTCATAGTCACATGGTGTCTTGTTTAATAATTGTGGGTGATTTGCTTAATAACCATAGCAAAAAGGCTATAAAATTGGGTAAGGTCCACATGATGCCTCACTTAATGACTGCACTGCTTAAGATTAATTTTCCAGTTCTTATCCTGTAAGTTGAGGACTATCCTGTATTTCCATTTACAGGTTATTTTCTGATAAACTTAAGCAGCACAATTTCAAGGAACATGAAGAGCTGCAAAAAAGGGAATTATGGTCTTTATGCAGCCCATAGGCTGTCCATTCCTGCTCTATGTGAATCAGAAGAAAAAATATAAAGGTGGCATATCCAAGTTTGTAGCTTCACATATGTTTAATTCAAATTACTAACGTTAATATACTAAAAAATCCTAGGCTGTCCCCTAGTGCCTAGCAATGATATTTTACTGATTCCATTTTTAATAGAAAAATTTTCCATTTTAACTATAAGAAACTTGTCAGATAAGAATAAATAGTACAAGCCTCACTTTTTAAAAACTCTAATAATTTTTGAAATAAAGGGCAAACTTACTTTCCCTAGGAAAAAAAGCATTTCCTTCTGGAGCTGCCAGCCAACTGAACAGTGAAATATGTGTCCTTAAAATGAGGGAGCCAAGACTGAGTATGCCTTTAATTAATGTAAAATAAAGTGGAATTATCAGTCTTTGTGATCTGTATAATATGTTTCCATTACTGGCTCTTATAAAGTTAAGATTAGCTAGATATTCTCCCTTGGCCAGCTCCTAAGCAGGTCTGTTCCAGTTGTTAATTGATTTTTCTATTTTTATTATTGTTTTCATAAACGGAAGAAGATTTGTTGAATTTCTTCTGGCCATTTCTGTCCTATTATTTGGAACTTCAATTTTGCTTTTATCATATTGGAATGGAAGACAAAGAAATAAGGATAGCTAAGAATAGAAAAAAACTATAATGAATGTACCTGAATAAACAGTTGGTTCTCCTATAAGGTTTGATTTGAATGCCAGCAATGTTTTGTCAGCTAAACCACAAGCCAATAATTCTCCATTTCCTAGAACAACGAGAACAGCAAATTAATCTAACATAAATAAAAAATGTCAAAAAATATAGAGAGACAGATTCTCAGGCCAGAGTTGGCCATGTGTAAACACAGAACTGGTTAGTTTTAAGGTTTCCAAGTGTGACATCAAGTAACTATTAATATTAATAAACCATAGATAGTTGTCATTTCCCCCCCCCATACCTGAACACTGAATACAGCATATGGCGGTTGGTTTATCAGTTACAGTAATTTGCCTCACACTTTCGGTTGGAGGAGATTTTCCAAGTGGATAGTCTTCCTTTTTTCTTCTTCAATAATAAAACAAAATTAAAAAGAGAAAAGAGAAATTAGTGAAGCAAGAATAAAGGAGATTTAGCATTTCATTCTATACTACCAATTTTAAATTGTGGCAGATATACCACGAAGAGAAGAGAAGAGAAGAGAAGAGAAGAGAAGAGAAGAGAAGAGAAGAGAAGAGAAGAGAAGAGAAGAGAAGAGGAGGGAAAGACAGAGAAGAGAACGAGAAGACAAGAGAAATAACTTTATTGCCAAGTGTTGGAATTGGACACACAAGGGAAATATTATTTGTCAATTGCGTGTAAATACTCTCCAGTAAAATGCGTAAAGAAAAATGCTACATTCGTTAAGAATCAAGAATCATATCATCTGTCAATGCTTGCAAACTTAAATTCCTTTTAATTTCAATCCCTTTTATATTTTTTTGTCTCTAATTATTTCTGTTTAGCACTTTCCCAAGGTAACACAAAACAACAGAAGATGATAGTGGGCACCCTTGTCTTGTTCCTTTTCTTATATTAATTCTATTTTTCATTCCAGAAGACCCACTTAGAAACAGCATCAAATTGACAGATAGATAGAGACATATGAAAGCGTGGCTGGTTTGAAAAATAAATAAAGATAAGACAAAGATTTTTGACAAAGATATTGCTATCAAGACAAAAGAAGAACTGGCCCAGAACCTACTGAAAATTCCCCGGTTATGAATAAGATCAAATATTTGGGATACACTTGACAGCAAATGCAGTACACTAATAAAAAAGAGAATAATGTGTATCAAAACTTAAGCAGCAGATAGCACTAGAAATTTGACGAAAAATGGAAAAAATTTACACTTCATTAATAGGGAGAATATCAACCCAATTCAAGATGAATATATTTACCCAGAATTTAGATTTATTACTTGTTTCAACAATTCACACAATTAGGCTTGGACAAAGTATTTACTTTGAAGACTAAATACAAACCTTGTGTTGAATATATCGTTATGTAGCAAAAAGTAAGAAAGCGAGAATAAAAGTTAAAACTTTTGCAATATGCCTAGAATAAGAGGCAGACTCTCGCGTTTGCCTAATTGGCAGTTGTATTACCAAGATACAAATTTGATGGTGGGTACAACGACATGTGGCATAACATTAAGAAATAGATAGATTGTTGATATTAGAAGGACATTTGATCTGTTTCGTTGCCGTTGGCATGCTCTCTCTCTACGTATAAAGGAACTTAAAACACAGGGGTTTATTTTAGAAAGACATTACAGGAAGTTCTCTGTGGTTAAAACTGGTTGAGAAGACTAAAATTTTGGTGCAACTGCTCATTTTGAAAATTCTTTAGTCTGTGCTATCTGAACAATTGAAAGCATTTTCTTTTCCTATTTCTAATATAGTAAAAAGGAACAAACAGGTTAGATTATGGTGCATATTGAATGAAAAGGCCGTGCAACTTAAAATCCTACTACAAAAAATTAGAGGAACAAGGGCTCTCTCATTTGGTTTTCGTATGCACAAAATACATCAAGGGTAGTGTGGTAAAAGACTCTAAAAACAGAATGCGTTTTTTATTGATTAAAGCGTCAGACTGACCTCTAGATAGATTTTGACATGTACTTGCATGAAAAGGTGATTAAACTCTCTAATAGAAATATTGATAGAAATTAAACTAGAGAAGAAGAAAACAAAGTTTAAAGAAAGTTATGATGTCTTGGGGGATAAGAATTTGGATAAGGGAATTGACTAGAGAAATGCAAAAATTTGATTAAGCAGCGTGGTCCCAAAATTATTAAAAAGACAATGTCACCAGTATATAAAGAAAATTTGTTATAAGATGTTTTTATAAGGTAGCAATTTTTCCCCCAACAAGAACTAGCAAGCTAGATTTCGAGAATAAAGTCTGAAAGAAAAGAACATTTCTGAAAAATCTGAAAAGAAAAAAAAGAAGACACTGGCTCATATTTTACCATATGTGCGTGGACATGTATGGATCCTAAAAAATATTGACCAAAATCATATGATGGGTTGTGAAAAATTTGACAATAAAAAGCATTAAAGATTTTGAAACCAATGAATAATTTTTTGTTGAGAATTTTGCCTGAAAATAAGGGTATAGTGTAAGACTTGAAATTACCCTGATTGTTAAATGTATATGTTAACAGCGGCTAGCGAAGTTGTATTTTGCTAAAAATTGGAAACAAACTTGAGAAAATACCCATCATCAGGAGGAAATAACTCATTTAAGAAAATATCTAGAATGTGCTGAAATGAGGCTAGAGTGGACATTAAATCAAAGAACCAAGATGAAAAAAACAACTTATAAAATTTTGGGATCTTATTCTATTCAATGTTAGACAATAAAATATAGTCTATGAGTTTGTAGAAGTTCTTAGGAAATAATAAATATATAAGCAAGTTCTGTATGTATTCCTTTTACTTTTATACTAAAAATGATTCTAGGATGGATTGAGCCTTATATTTATGATACTGTCATAAAACAAATTTAAGTAAAATATGATTATGTCGTTAAAACATGAATGAATAAAAATACTTTAGTCAAATGATTGCATTAATAATGATTTAATCTATTTTAATACTTGGAATTGAAAATATAGCAATATATAAATATAATTGTAATTGAAGACTACGAAATGGCACAGCCACAAAAAACAATTTGTAAATCCAACCGCACGACAGTGTTATGTATTATATATAACTGGAAGATGGCTTCATGTTTGTTTATGTTTTGTTTGTTTTATGGTATTTGTTTTAAAAACCAATAAAAAAATTTAAAAAAAAAATTAAAAAAAAGAATCATAACATACAACACGTAATGATAATCACAGGGTACAATCAACAATCAATGATAAATTGTTGAAATTTTTTTTAATATTTTGCTTGATTGTGTTATACTATTACTGCAGGAAATTGTTTTTGTTATTAAACTTGTTTTTGTAATCATTGAACAATTATTACTGCTTACCGTCTCCAACTTCTCTTGCATTCCAAAGGCAACCTGCTGTGTTTTATTTTTGAATTTGGAGAGAACATGAGCATGCTACAACAGAAGGAAAAAAAGGCTCTAATATAGATGATAATATTTATCACTCTATTATCCAGAAAATCCCAGAATCAGGAAAAAAAAATACCAAAAAGAAGGAAGAATTAATACCTGCTCCATCCTCTAATCAATTATCAACTCTTTCTTCTAACGNAAAAAAATACCAAAAAGAAGGAAGAATTAATACCTGCTCCATCCTCTAATCAATTATCAACTCTTTCTTCTAACGCAATTTTATTTTTATAAAATCCACTCATCAACTTGCATGGGTGAATTTAATACAATGTGATGCTTGGACATAATTACATGTATAAAACTAGGAGATTTTTTAAAAAATTGGTCAGCTGCTACTATCTATATCAACAATTACATTCTATTATATGTTGTACAATAACAAAAGTTTGAAAGTAAGTGTAAATATTTTAACAGTATTGCCAATACATACATAAAATTCATGGGCTTCCCCACTCTAAATAACTCCCTCTCTCACACTCATATCTAGGCTGCCTTCACTCCAAATGACTCTTGAGCAGAATCAAAAATAACAGTATAATACAAAGAAAAACAGCTGCAGAATAGTCACTGTCAGGGGACAAAAACATTTGTCCACATAGCTAGCAATTCCCAGAGTCTGTTCTTCTATCTCAACCCAAGGCACGAAGAAAATCCCAAATTTTTAGGGAACATTTAAGGATGGCCAAGTTCTAGGCAGATCTCCAAGGGAATGTTATCTGAAAGGGCAGTTACAATGACAAAGAAAGCCATTTCTGGGTCCCACTAGATGAAGTTACTTAATTGAACCTGAAGCGAGCCAGCCCTGTCAGAACATGGAGGAAAGGCAAACTTGGTAAGAGAAGGGCAATCTCTGAGATAACTACACCTTATACCCTGTGGGGATGAATTTTTGATATGTTTTGATTGATAGAACTACTGCTATTTAACAAAGGAGGGAGGATTACCAGTAACAGAATCACAATTGGAATTTTTTAATACTTTTATCCTTTATGATTTAAAAATATGGTTCTAAGTTTACAAGCAATGCCCTTTGAAATCTTAAATCTAATTAAGATATCAAGGGGTTGAGGAAACATTTCATTTTTGGCTCTATTCCACCACTAAAAAAGACAAGGTAAAGTATGCAAAATAGAAAAACGGATTATTATGCTAACACTGTTCTATTTGCAGAACAGAATTTAAACTGTGATGATTTTAACTCAGAGTCCAAATTTTAATTTTATAGAAATAATTAAGCATTGCTTCAGATTAGGTAGTTGGATTCAGCTTCCAAAATTAAAAGGGGGGCATAATGAATAAATTTATAATTTTACTAATGAGTTCACTAATGGTCATACAAATTAATTTAACATTTTAGGCAATCGTAGTATTAAAAACTTTGGACTTATCTGCATGATTATATTAAATTAAATTAGTATTTTAAACTCTTTATTACTTATTTTTCAGCCCATTTTACATTAAAATACCAAATCTTTATTCAACTAAAAGAGACAATTGTTTTTATTTATTAACCTTCTATGCCTCCCATCTTGCCAAGGTGACTGGAGGTTGCTTACATTTATTCAATAAAAATAAAATATTAAAATAATAAATTGTTATTAAAAGCGACAAACTAAATTTATCAGCATAACTTGCACTCACTGTGGTGCTGATGTATAACCTGATGATTTAATTTTGTTATGAAAAACCAATGGCTTGTCTTTTATATGGTTTTTTGTACCTAAAGTAAGAAACATCTATAGTTAATATAAATTTCATGGTTAAGTGTCAATAAATACATATACAGAGATAAACTAAAATTTTACTTTGGATATCCTGAGCCACATATATCAAGTAATGGGACTTCTACTCATACAAATAGCACATTGATCTGTTAATATTGTCCATTCCAATGTTACATGGACACAAAAAGATATGTAACTTTCTTCCCACTACATTTGTTAGACAAAATAATTCTGTTTTTAAATCATCATTTTAAGCTAATCTTACATTATTAAAAAATATTTCCATGGTGTTTTATAGAGACAAACAATATGTAACACCAAAAGACATCAGACACAATAGAACTGATTTTCTAGCGTAAGAGTAGTTCACCAATTGCTGATGATAAGCTGAGTTTCCTTTCAGTTCACCAGAAGTTCTTTAACCTGGATCCTGATAGTGAGATGGCCAGACTTAAAAGTTTAAAGACCTATTTCAGATTGGTACATGGACTTCTTGTGTATTTTCCAATGATTTCAATGGAGAAAATACATTCAAATCTATTTCTATGTATATTTTCATTGAAAAGAATGGGAAATTTTATGTGGGAAACAGGGTTCTCTATCTCAATATCTGTGATTCCATATCTGCAAAGGGTAACAAAATACAGAGTAACACTGAGATGTTATGCTAGCTTCCTCTGAAATATCTTTCTATTTATTTCTCTGGGTTAGAAATTCCACATTTTAAAAATGGCAGGAGAAAGTTTGTGCCTCAAGAGTTTTTCTGCTACATTTCAGAAGTTGATGCATGTAGACAGAATTAAGTATTTTGGTAAAGGCCAGGTCACATCGGCCGACGGATGCAAAATGTATGTAAAAAGGACACAGCGGTCGAGCAAATTTTCCATCCGTTGTTATCCGCTCTCAAAAGTGCCCCAAATTTG
>BHFT01038988.1:0-15486 GCA_004320025.1 Laticauda laticaudata
TAAAGGTGGGGATCTGGAAGGACCTGCTCTGCTTTTTTAGGCAAACTATTTCCAATTCTGTTTGCCAGCAGCTGGTATGGGCCCCTTCTAAATGCACAGGGCTTTGCTTGCTGGATGCACCGGAATTATTTTCTGCTTTTTAATTATTTCCTAACACCAGTTCCTTTTGCAGCCCACTTGGCTTTTCTTTTGTCTTTCAGAAGGACTCACACTCCATGATCACCCCTTGCGTTCCCAAATCCAGCCAGTCATGGCTTGTTTTGGAGCTAGCAGCCGGCTGGGGTGCAGCTGGCAATCACGGAGGAGGTGAGGTCCTGCTGTTTCCACAGAAAAAAACCACACTCACACACCTGGTCCACTCATGCTTCCACTCTCCTATCTAGTGAGGTTATAAATTTAAAGCGGTACTCACCTGCTTTCAAGTAGCTGTTGAGCAGAAAAACCCATGGACTCCCTTTACTATCCTTATGCCTTCTGGGCTAGGTATGTGGATGTTGTCCCTGGACAAAGAAGGTCCATGCCAGCTGGGAGTGGGTCCATGGGCCCGGTCTGGTGGCAGGGTTGGCTGGAAAATCTTTGTGGTCACCAATTGTTGAAAGGATGTCAAAGTGCCTTTCTTCCAAGGATTTGAATTTTCCCACTGGGAGAGCTCCGGTGCAAGGATACAGACAACTGCTTGAAAGCTAGATCTTTTTATTTTTCAGGAAGGTGAGAGATAGCAAGGCTGCGTTCCTGGTCTAGCTAGCTAATTCCATATGGTAAGTCCCTGGTTTTTTATACCTTTTTCTCTTTTTGTGTGTGAATGTTCGTTTAGTGTTTAATGTTTAAAAATCCTATCAGAGTTTATTTTCCACTGGAGGGCAAACTTCGCGAGGTGTGGAAGATAAACTCTGCGGGGTGGCTTGATTGTATTATTAGTTTTTTCCTTATCTCTTTTAGCTTTATAATGCTTTTTTCTATTCATTTTATGGCAATCTCCTGTCTGCCTGCTTTGTAATTTATTTTGTATCTTTTGTCTGTTTGTTTTTGCTGGTTTGGCATGTCTTGTATTTGTAAGGGTTTTCTTTTCTTGTTTCCCTAGTTTTCTTAATTATTTGACTTTTGTCTAAGGGGCTTCTTTATTTTTATTTATTTTTATTTGATTCCTTTTCCTATGCAAGTTTGTTCTATGGCTGGCCTGATGTTCCCTTCAGGTTTTTCTTGCTTGGGTGACACCAGTATCCTCATGAAGTTCCCTTTCCACATGGGTATACAAGAAAAAACTATTTCTCAATAATGAATACAATATAAAGCAAGATTCGTGGCACAGGGGTTTTCACAGATTAAAAATGTGCACTATGAGGAGGTATTTGCACCATTTGTAAAGAGTGAGAGCATCAGTCTGGAACTAGTATTGGCAGCAGCACATGGTCATAAAATCTGGATTTTGACATAACCACTGCATTTCTCAATGCAGAATTAGAGGAAGAAAGTTACATTTTTCTAGCACCAGGGTATGAAGGTAAAAAGCCTAACACAGTATATACATTGAACAAGGCCATTCATGGGCTGAAGCAGTCAGCCAGGAATTGGAATATCTGTTTAGATACTGCATTGAAGAGTCTTGGGTTCAAGAGTTGCAAGGCTGATGGTTGCATATATACTGGAAAGTTAAAAGGTGAGGATCAACACAATTGTGTTGGATAGGTATCAAAAGGTAATTGAATTTGTGTCTATTCCAGTTATAAAGGGAGGCGTGTCAGAGTATATTCATGAACTGGAATAGAGCTTGGTAACAAGGTCAGCCAATGAATAGACATAGCAACTAAGTCAGCCAATGAAGACTGTTTTGGAAATTAATACTAGAAGTAGCCTAGGCTGGAAAGTGAAAGTAAAAGTAGCCTAGGTGTGGCTCTCTATATTAAGCTCTGCAACTCTGCAGCTATGTTAAGCTCTGAGTGTCTATTGAAGATGAAATTGGCTTGCTTGCTTGTCTGCTGAACTAAAGAAACACTGATGTCTGTTTCTGAGCTCTTGAGTTGCTACTGAAGTTACTTGCAACATGTTTCTGTCTGAGTTTGCTCCATGTTCGAGAAATCTACAGCTGGTTTATAATATCTAATTATTATGTTTATAAAGATGTTAAATGAAGCATCAGCCATCTGTGTTTATTTTTCTGGTGCTGAATTAACAATGCAAAACTCTGAATAGTTTGCCATAGAGGCCATGAATTTGTGAGGTGGCTCAGATTCAATGGTACCAAATGACAACATGCAAAACATACACTTCAAAATTGGAAAATTCTCATAAAACCCATAAAGCCCAAAACACAGCAGAACATGAACAAATCTTCATTGCACTTCAGGATGACTTCTTCAGACATTGATTGTATATCAACATCTGGATACGATGGGGCCACACAGCAGAAATACATATTTGAACAAAGGAACAGGAAGGAATAGTGTAGCTGACCATTCTTCCATCTACCCATTTCTTCAATCTGGAACCAGGTTTGGTGGCCATAAATGCTAGAACCACAACAAAAGTTTTGGCCAATACACAGGAAATTGCTATAGAAAAGATGAGGCCAAAAGCTGGTTGTCGAAGGAGACACAAAACCTTATATGGTCTCCCAATAAATAGAAAGAAACAAAGGAAAGAGAGGAGAAGGGAAATTAGGAGTATAGAAGTGAGATTTCGGTTGTTGGCTTTGACGATGGGAGTGTCTTTGTGTTTTATGAATACCGTGATGATCAAAGTTGTCATTATAGAAAAGCAAAGGGAAAGAACAGTCAGACTGATCCCCAAGGGTTCTTCATAGGACAAAAAAGTGACCTGTTTTGGAATGCACATATTTTGTTCAGGATTTGGATATTGATCTTCAGGACAGGGAGAGCAGTCATCCATATCTAAAAAAGAACACAGTGGAATTGATACAGTTGATTACAGACAGGGTTGTACCCCAATGTCTTAATCCCATTATATTTGGAAATTTCCTACCTTTCTCCTTTGATATTTTTCCTTATGGGCACATCCTGCAATCATAGCAGCAAAATGACTCCCCTTCTTTCTTGGCTTTGCTGTATCCTGTGTCACAAGGATCATTACACAAAGATAAAGGTAATGCCTGTCAATGGATGAAGAAGAATGTTTTAAGATACAGAGGGGAAAGAAAGAAAGACTTGGAATGATATTGTTAAAATATAATTAACATAATAGAAATGAAATGATAAGCAAAAGTGATATGATGACATCATTTAGTTGTATTTGTTGTGAAATTTTCATTCATTAAATATCTACAATTATTGGTATTTTCCAAAGTCATCCCTTCTCTCCAAAAAAAAATTTCTATGCTGGTCAGTTAAATTTAGTTTTCTTAACTTCTTAATGAACTGATGAGATGTTATAGACTGTATTGCAACTTTTACATCAAAACCATGAAAACCATAGTCCATAATTCACTGTGGACCAAAGTAAAGGATATAATATTCGATAGCAAATATTAGAAAAGTAAACATTCTTATATTTTTTTCTCCCCAGGATATTTGTTCTTAGGTTATTTTAGAGATGATGCTCTGGAACATACATCAATATATATTTTATGCAACATGAATGAAGACAGATCAGCTTAGATTTAAACAACTAACTTGATTAAAGCCTACAGGCCACATGATCGAATCTACAGGAATATTGAAGAACTTTTCTGGTGGAGCTATGGGATCTATCACTCCAACTTTGACCCTAAGAAAGGACTTGTTTGGGAATGTGATCCAACTGATTATATCATATCCGCCAGTGAATTCTCCATTTTTATCAGAAGACATCTTTTCACCAACACTGTTGTTGAATTGAGCATGTCTCAGAAAAGAATGAGCCTGAAATATAGGGACAGTCAAAAAGAAACATAGAAAGACAGAAGAAGGCAGAAATATGTTCAAAAAATAACAGTAACTCCAAAAGGGGTAGGTATATACTAATAAAAATTGATCTGTGAGTTATTGCTCAGTTAAAATCCCTCAGTATAAAAGCAAGAGAATAGTAAGACAAAATGTAATGTTTTTACATTTACTATATATTTATGTTACTGTTCAAAAGATATTTTGGGGAGCCACAAAGTTCTGTCTTAGGCCCAGTACTCTTCAATATCTTCATTAATGACTTAGATGAGGGAATAGAAGGGGAACNTGGATCTTGACAGACTAGAACACTGGGCCATATATAACAAAATGAAATTCAATGTAGAGAAAAGTAAAGCCCTACACTTAGGCAAGAAAAACCAAAAGTACAAATATAGACTGGGTGAAACCAGGCTCAGGTGAAACTAGTTACTCCTGTGAGAGGGATCTTGGAGTCTTAGTGGACAACCAGCTAAATATGAGCCAGCAGTGTGCAGCAGCAGCCAAAAAAGCTAATGCTAAATTGCATTAACAGAGGGATACAGTCAAGATCAAGGGAGGTACTAATGCCACTCTATAAAGCCTTAATAAGACTATACCTAGAGTTTTGCATCCAGTTTTGGTCACCACATTATAAAAAAGATGTTGAGGCTAGAAAAAGTGCAGAAAAGAACAACCAGGATGATTAGGGGACTGGAAACTAAGGCATATGAAGAACAGTTGCAGGAATTGGGCTTCGCTAGTCTGGTGAGGAGAAGGACCAGGGGAGATATGATAGTAGTCTTCCAATATTTGAGGGGCTCCAAAGAGAGGAAAGGGTCAATCTATTTTCTAAAACACCTGTAGGCAAGACAAGGAATAATGGATGGAAACTGAACAAGGAGTGATTTGACCTGGAAATCAGGAGAAACTTTCTGACAGTGAGGACAATCAACCAATGGAACAACTTACCCTCGGAAGTTGTGGGAATGCCATCACTTGAGACCTTCAAGAAGAGATTGGACTTCCATTTGTCAGAAATGGTGTAGGGTCTCCCTCTTGGGCAGGGGGCTCAACTAGATTACCTACAAGGTCCCTTCCAACTCTTATTATCTGTTATCTTCACTGTTAATGCTCATAAGATATATGAAGTTACAAGTAAAATATTTTTATTACATATAAATAACACATCTTTTGTTTAAACAGTGTGTCATCTGGTACAAATATTTTGTGCAGTAACAATTACAAATAATACGTATTCAAATATCCATACTGTATTATGGATCCCCTTCTTATCATATTTAATTCTTGTTCTAATATCTTCAATTTCTAATTTCCATTTTTTTAATTCTCCAGCCATTGATAGAAGAATTCCTATATTATATAATATTCAGATTTAACAGATTTAACAGATAATCAAAGTTGGAAGGGACCTTGTAGGCCATCTAGTCCAACCCCCCACCCAAGTGGGAGACCCTACATCATTTCTGACAAATGGCAGTCCAATCTCTTCTTGAAAGTGCTCAAGTGATGGGCTCTCCCACAACTGTCCAAGGGCTAAGGCTGTTTCCAATCAGTTGATTGTTTTTCACTGTCAGAAAGTTTTATTCCTTAACTTTCCAGATTAAATTCTCTCCTTGTTTCAATTTCCATCCATTATTCCCATGTATGGCCTTCAGGAGCTTTAGAAAAATAGTTTTGACCCCTTCCTCTCTGTGGCAGCCCCTCAAATATTGGAAGACCGCTATCATGTCTCCCCTGGACCTTCTTCTTTACTAGACTAGCCAAGCTCAGTTTCCTTGCAACCATTCATTGTTGTTTTAGCCTGCCAGTCCCTTAATTATCCTAAGTTGCTCTTCTTGTACTTTTCTAGATGTCTCAAACATCTTTTTTATAAATTGGTGAAACAACACTGGATGCCGTACTCTAAGGTATGGTCTTACTAAGCTTTATAGGAATGGTATTAGTAACCTCCCTTGATCTTGACTGTATCCCTCTGTTTAATACAATTTAGGATTGCATTAGCTTTTTTTGGCTGCTGTCTGGCACATTGCTGGCTCATATTTGTAGCTGGTTGTCCATAAGACTCCAAGATCCTTTCTCAATAGTTACGACTATTGAGCTTGGCTTGTTCACACATAATGGCCAATTCATTCTCTACAATGAAATTTCATTTTGTTTATATATGGCCCAGTGTTTCTAGTCTGTCAAGATTTCCATCTGGGATCTTGTGCTTATCTTGTCATGTGTTAACTAATTCCTGCCAGCTTAAGTATCATCTGCAAATTTGATTTTAAGTTCCTTTCTATTCCCTCATCTAAGTCATTAATGAATGATATTGAAGAGTACTGTGTCTAAGACAGAACCTTGTGGCACCCTACTGCTAACTTCCCTCCATGTTGAACCTTAGACCGCTCAAGGACTACTTTGTTCTGAAATATGGTTTGTCAGCCAGTTGCGAATCCAATCAGCAGTGGTGGTGCTATTGATTCCACGCCACTTTTTCTAGCTTCTAAAGAAGTAAGTTGTGGGTTACTTTGTCAAATGCCTTGCTGAAAATCTAAATTATATTATGTCCACAGTAATTTCACTGGTCTACTAATTTAGTCATTGTTGTTGAAGAATGAGTAAAGGCCCTGTCACACTGGCCGACGGATTGCAAAACGTTAGTAAAAAGGACACAGCGGATGAAGAAAAATGTTTCCCATCCGTTGTGTATGCCGCTCACAAAAGGGGGCAAAAATTTGCATAACAGAGCGCATAACACAGAAAGGACGGATGGGACGCAGGGCGGATGGGAAGAGCGGATAGGAACGGAAAGGCCTAGCGGCTGGAAGCAGATGGGAGTGGATGGCACATCCGCAAGGCTTCCGGGGGACGCAGCAAAGCGGATGCAGAACAGAAAGAAGCAGATGCAGTTGGCGGATGCCGAGCGGATGAAGCGATGCACAGCAGAAGCCTAGTGTGAAGCGGATGCAAGAGGCGGAAGCCTAGCAGATCCATAGCGGATGCCCCTAGCGGCTCAATGCGCATGCGGGGAGGATGCATTGCGTCAGCGCCCATGGATATAAAGAGAAGGCAGCTCCAAGCAGGTCACCATTCAGAGGAAAGACCTGCTTCCAGACACATCGAGTGCCTTGCAGCCTGCCCCTGGCACTGCCTGCACCGCTAACCTTGCTGCCAGCCTTCCTGCAGCCTGCCTCCAAGCCTCCCTGCCAGAGCGCTGCCTGCCAGCCTGCTGCCAAGCCTGCCTGCCAGCCTGCCCTGCCAGCCTGCCTGCCTGCCAGCCTTGCTGCCTGCCAGCCCTTGCTGCCTGCAAAGCCTTGGCTGGCCAAGACTTGCCCTGCCCAGCCTTGCTGCCTGCCTGCCTGCCTGCCTGCCAATCTGCCTGCCAGTCTTGGTGCCTGCCTTCCTGCAAGCCTTGCTGCCAGGTCTTGCTGGCCAAGCCTGCTTGCAGCCTTGCTGGCCTGCCTTCCTGCCATCCTTCCTGCCAAGCCTGCCTACCTGCCTGCCTGCCAGCTTGCTGCCAGCGCAGCAACCCACAACCATGGGGAAAGAAGAGAAAGCCTCAGCCATCTGCTGCCAGCCCGGCTGGCATAAGTAGGGACAGGGCCACCTCCATTCCCTGCCTCACTCTGCTTCTGCTGGGGCTTCTCCGCACAGGCTCTCACTCTTCTGGGACTGGGGCTTCTAACTGCTTCTGCTTCTGGAGTGAACTGATGATGATGCTTAATGGGCGGTGGTGCTTTCTCCTCAATGCTTACTCTGCTGATGCCTGCTTTCCTGGTGGTGGTGCTTCTGCTCGTGCTTACTCTGCTGATGCTGCTTTCTGGTGATGGTGCTTCTGTTGGTGCTTACTCTGATGAAGCTGGCTCCTGGTGCTGGGGCCTTCCTGCTGATGCTGCTTCTGGAGGAGCTGATGTGATGCTAGCTTATGGTGGTGGTGCTTCTGCTCGTTGCTTACTCGCTGATGCTGCTTCTGGCGGTGGTGCTTCTGCTGATTGCTGCTTCTAGAGGAGCTGCTGAATTGCTGCTTTATGTGGTGGTGGCTTCTGGCTCGTGCTTCTCTGGCTGAAGCTGCACGCTCGTGCTCTTGTTCAGCTCGTGCTCCTGGTCTTGCTCATTCCTGCTGTCCTGCTCGGCTCTGGTCTTGCTCATCACTGGCTGGTCCTGTTTCGTGGCTCCTGGTCCTGCTCGTGGCTCCCTGGTCCTGGCTGGTTGTGCTGGTGCTGGCTGGCGCGGCTGGCGCTGCCTGGCCGTGCTGGCGTTTACTCTGTCTGATGTTGATCCTGGTCCTGCTGGTGCTGCTGCTGCTGATGATGATGATGGATGATCCTGCTGGTGCTGCTGGTGCTGCTGCTGCGTGATGATGATCCCTTGCTGGTGCTGCTGCTGCTGGTGGTGTGGAGGAGCAGCCCCGCTACAACCTGGAAGCCCCTCTGATGAGGGCCCATCTGGTCCTCCCAAAGGGGAGGAAGATGGCATATGCAAGAAACGGGAGATGAGGCAATACTATAATTGAGGAGGCACACGAGGATGAGGTGCTGAGTGGCTGAGAGAGAATGACTTATCCTATGGCGGAAGGGACACAGGCTCTACAGGGACACCAAAAGGAAGCAGGCTGCTTGGAGATATGAAGGTGGAGAGTCTGGGCTCACATCGGATGTGCTCCTCAAGCTGGTTTGAAAACATGCCCCACCTGGTATGGGAAAGCTGAAAACATCAGAAAATCTGGCCAGGCCATGGTCAACGCTGACAGACAGAGAGACATACGTCATGGCCAGGTGCAGTTTCTGGAGGGGTGAGACCCGCCACCGGGAGCAGCCCTCTTCACAACCCGGTCTCTTTCCAGCAGCCTGCTAAGAAGTCCAGTCCTTCTTCCGGCCGACGAGTCATCCTCCTTGTCTTCAGGCAGGTTTCTGTGGAGCGTCCCACAGTGAAGATACCCACGGACAAGCTGTTTTAACTGTTGGTGGAGTGCATGGAGGACTCCCCTGGAGCCAGTGGGCAGAAAGAGCGGCAACCTTCCACCACAGTCCTACCCGCATACCACCCGCCAGCCCACCTCCACAAGAAAGGCAGAGAGCCAACAGGAGGGGCGGAGCCACACTGTCCTGGCTGGAGATTCAGGACACCATCCGAACCAGCATAGAATCTCCTCTTCAGTTGGTCCACACTGACTCCTCATCCTCCACCCGCGCCTTCCTCACCTATGTCAACGCAGACCTCACGGACATGGGCAGAACCCAGTACGCAGGTGGTGAAGGACCAGATCACGCGACTGCTGTCACACCCTCCAGATCCTAGAGGAACCTTCTCACAACAGTTCCAGGTATGCCCTCCACGCCCAGGTGATGTCACTCCTATTCCAAGGCTTTTTTCTATGGCCCTCCACCTACCTGGGCTATGGCTATGCAGGAGGTCCAGCACAACAGGCAGCAGCCCTTCCCAGTCCCCAGGCACAGCGATCATCGGACGCCACGTTGCCAACCCGGTTGCCACTGAATGGTCACGCGATGCACCCATGCCACTGATGCCACCCACGACCACTTATGCCAACCCGAATGCCACCCACGGCACCGATGCCACTTACGCCAGTCCCTCACATCAGCTGCAGACGCAGACAGTCCCACTACACTGCTACTTCCTCCACCCCACAGCAAGCCCTGGCCTCAGTACATCTGTCATCGGTATTTGGGACTGACACCTCATGGCATGGAGGAAGGAGCCCTCAACATCAACAGGGCTGAGCCAGCTGGTCTGAGAGCTTCCCTCAAAACACTGTCCACCTTTGTTGTCCTCTTCGGGGCCAGGCACCCCAAGTTGGGGCTTCAGACCAGCACTCCAGCAGCAGCCACTCCCACAGCACCTGACCCTTCCACGCCTGAGAGCTGGGCACACCTCCGAGGTGACCAATCAGAGTTGCCAGAAGACTGGGTGGCTACTGTAGAGACTTTATTTGGAACAATTGACTTTGGGGTCATTTTCTTTTAGCAGGCTTTGTTTTTAATAAAGATTAATATTTGCTTCAAACACTTGGCTTCATTTATTTTTTATTAAATAAGTACTTGGTGGAAACTTTTAGAAATGGTTTAAGCCTTTGCATGCTTGTGGGATGGGTAAATGGATAGCAAAAGTGGGGGGTGGGCAGGGATATTCTTTTGGGATGGGTAATAAGCTGTAGGATGGGGCCAAGGGATACCTTTGGGTGGGTTAAGATAGCTTGTGGGTTGGGTTGAGATAGCTGTGGGATGGGTGAGATAGCTCTGGGGAATGTAGATAAACTCCAAGTGCAAAGCATAATGGGACCTCTGTAATGGTCCCCCTCCCAGGTGCACACCTATGGCGCCTTCGTATCAATACTAATGTAATCATTGCTCCACACAATTTCAAAATAACCCACAACTCTTTAATAAAACGCCCTGTCCATTGTAGGCCCACCCATCCCATTACATGGCCCATCTGCTCAGTGTGTGGAGACAGGCCCTCAAGAAAGCATGCCATTAAGCATCCTACCATCCTGTCTTGCCCACTCCACTGCCTCCGCAGCTGGGGAGTTGCACCAGTGTTTCAGGAGGTTGCGCTGCTTGTTCCCTTCACGGTGAGGGTTCTGTTGGGGCCTTTGCACATCCTCAGTGTCTATCAAGTTTTTGCCCTTGCCTCCATTCCCAAGGCCTCCATGTCGCCATTGCCTTGTTTGAGGTCCACGAGCTGTTCTGAAGACATGGTAGCAGGGTGCGCATAAATTGTGCAGGATGCAGCAAGCTTCCACATCCTCATGGTCTCTGGGCGATGCTGGATGGTGGTAGAAGTACCTGCGAACCTGTTGGCCAGGTGCCCAAAGCTTTGCTCCAACCACCCGCCTTGCCGTGAGCCAGCCTCCGGTTGAAAAATCCTCTTTCACGGTGAGGCATCTGGAGGGTGTAGGCGCTTCATGAGTCTGTAGGTTAGTCTGAGGGACCTCGAAGGCGTCCATTACCTGCCCATCGATGACAGTTAGGGCACATTCTGTCATAGTCGATTGGCGCAGGGGGTTCTAAAATCTGGGAAGCCTGTGATGAGGTTTGCCGTGTCGCCAGCCCTCCTTGGAGGGTCACTGGAGTTGTATACCTGGGCATCTGAAGATGACCCGTTGCCTGAAGCATCGATGTAGCATGAACTTGTAGTCAAGCATCGACCATGGTGAAGAGATGATGCTGAAGAAGCCCTTGTAGTTGAAATAAGTGGACCCGACTTGGCTGGAACTTTGCAGGCCATGTGCTTGCCATCTATGGCTCCCAACGGTGTGTTCGCACCTCTGATACCACTGCTCTTTCAACTTTCTTACATCCTTCTTCAGTTGAGGGGCACTGGAGGAGCTCCTCCAGGTCATTCTTCGATGATGGCACTGCCACCACTTTCTCTGACCACAATGCTGATGGTGTTGTGTGTGGCAGTCTCCAGCCGTACTGCATGCTCTGTAGGTGGTCCCTGAGGCCAGGTGGCGCAGACTCAGTGCCACCTTGAACCCAGGGTCCAGGCTGGCTGGAAGTTGGTGCTCTGCTTGGTCAACCTGGGTTGTCAGCCGCTGCACAATTTGTCAAACATGGCTGGGAGCATCCTCATGAAGTTCTGGAATGCATGAGGGTCTTCGTTCGCTGAGCTCCACCATCAGCTTTGTTGTACAGTCCGTACTCTGCTCTTCTCCCGATCCATCCTTCGGACCCAGACGCTTCTTGGCCCGCCTCCTTTTCTTCCTGTAGTAGAGTTCCAGAGCCTGTAGATAGCTTCGCACTGTTGAAGAATGATGGTGGCTACCAAAGGACTGTGTACGATCCAAGGTGGACATGACTGGATGCTGCTGGAAGAGCAAGAGGCAGATGAAGGCTGCAGAGGTCTGCACAGCTGGGCTGCTTTGTCTGAAAGTGAGATTCCAGGTGAGTTGCTCCCCCTTTTTATAGGCAATATAGGTTTTCCACTATGTGTCCTTTTCATCCTCTAGGCATCCTCTAGACATCCTTACATATCGAGATAGGTCCTCTCTGTGAACGTTTTTTTCCATTTTAAATGCTTTCTTTGTTGTGCTGCATCCCACTTTCATCCTTTCTCCGTCTTGTTACTAACGCTGCGCATCCGTTCCGCATCCGTTCCACTTCCTCCTGTTTTCCGTTTACCACTGGAGCAGATGTGATTTGCCATGGATGCGCAGCGGATGCCTAGCAGATGTAGCAGATGTGTAACGGATGCTGACGGATGCCAGAACGGATGTCCCTCGTATGCCTAGCGGATGCAGAACAGACGCGTTGGATACATTTTCCCGCTCAGAAGTTTTGAGCAACTCAAAACTTTTTGAGCGGATGAAATGTAATAGACGGATGCTGGACGGATAGAGAGGAAGCAAAACGGAGGCAGTGCAGTACAGAACGGAAGCATCGCATTAACCAACGGATGGCAAGTGTTTTTCTCTCCATTTTACATCCTCTTTCCATCCGTGGTGCAGTGGTGACAGGGGTTTAAGATTGGTTTGGATGATCTGTTTTTAACAAAACCTGCTGCTGACTGCTGGTTATTACTTTTTCTAGATATTGGCAAATCTTTTTTTTTATTATCTTTTCCAGTATCTTCCCAGGTCTTGATTGGTAGACTGATTGTCTATAGTTTCTTGGTCTGTTTTTTTTTTCCTTTCTTGAAGATGGGAATCACATCAGCTATGTTCCATTTCCTCTGGTAGTTTCCTGATGCTCCAGGATTTTTGAAAGATATGGTGCAGTGGTTCTGAATGACTCTGCAGCTCCTTTAAAACTCTGGAATGTAATCCATCAGGCCCCAGTGATTTGTTTTCATTGATATCAGACAGGTGTTCTCTTATTATTATTTTTTTTGCTTATTTAAACTTTTATTTCTGGTCTGTCTTTTCAGTTTTGTTTTTGGCCGGGTTTAACTGTAGACGATGCCAAAGAATGAGTAAGCCAAAGTTCCTGCTTTTCTCTCTGTTGCCTGTTACTTCCTTGCCATCTTCTCTCTTCAGTGGACCGACTGTTTCCTTGATGTTTTTCCTTGTTATTTATATGTTGGAAGAATTTTTTTTTAATTATCTTTGACTTTTGTTGCAAGTTTTTGTTCATTCTGAGCCTTTGCTATCCTGACTTCGTCTTTGCAGATTCTAGCCATCTGCTGATATTCTGCCTTAGTTATATGTTGTATTCAGTTGTATTCAGTTTTTTCTTTTTCTTTAATTGCAAGTGTTAATCTGTTCATTTCTGTACATTCTAATATTTTCCTTATCACATTCTCATCTGTCAGAATCTTTTCACTTTTCCAATTTTGTGCAAATGAAATTCTAGCTGCAGTTAATACATGAATCATTAAATATGTCTTTTCTTTACTATAAATTTTGAGTATAACCCCCAACAAAGTATGTATTTTTGTCCAATATCTTTTTGCTTCTATGCATAGCAACCATATATGCTAATATGATCCAGGTGTCTGGTGGCATTTCAAGCATTTAGCTGATTTGTGTTTAAACATCATTGCCAGTCTTGCTGGTGCAAAATGCCATCTATAAACATCTTATGCAAGTTTTCTTTGTATGCAGTTAACATTGTTAATTTATAGTTTCTCTCCCATAGCTTCTGCATTTATCTAATTCTATGGTATAACCAAGATTTTCTGCCATGTTATCATTGTCTTTCTCACTTTATTCTTCTTTCATTTTGATACCTAGTAAGTAACTATACTTTTTATCATATTTTTTTTCTGTTCCTGTGAAAATTTTGTCCAATTCTGTCAAGTTTAGAATATTTTTCATATCTAGACTGTATTTGGGCATATGAATACCAAACCATTGTTCATTTAATTCTTGTTTAGTTTAGAGCTCACCCTTTTCATTCAAAATATCTTTATATCTCACAAAATTTCCCATATTAATAACAATTGGATGAATAAATGCTTCCATTGTTGAGAGCCAAACTGGTACCTTCAAGTACTGCTCTTTTCTAATTTTGTCCCATATTAACAATAAAGAATTTATTATGAAATATCTTTGAAAGTAACCATGTATCTTTCTTTTCCCATACCATAAAAAAATTTGACAGCCCATTGGAAATCATGCCCCTCCAATGTCAATAATCTTGGGTTTCTCAGTACAATCCATTCTTTCAATCATGTTAACACCACAGCCTGGTAATATAATTCCAAATTAGGTAGTCTGAACCCTCCTCTAGTTCTCAAAGAAAAAATGTAATGTTTTTACATTTACTATATGTATGTTACTTTTCAAAAGAGGCAGTTGTGATATATGAGTGACCAAAACAGGGCTCAGGATCACATAATTGGAGGAGATATATGTGTTCAATAATGATTCACATACAAAATTGGGCTACAATGTCTGGCCTTCCAACTCCTGGTTAACTGGAAAGAAACTAAGATCATCAACCTCTCTCTTGTCTGACTATAATCTTACAAATGGAAAAATATCCATATCCATTTGAGATGAGTACCTTGGAGTACTCATCTCAAATGATCTAAGTGCTACAGCCCACTGTAACTACATAGCCTAAAAGGCATTAAGAGATGTTAATCTAATCCTACGTAGCTTCTTCTCTGGAAATATCACATTACTTTCTAGAGCATACAAAACATTTGCTGGACCAATGCTTGAATACAGTTCATCAGTGTGGAACCCACATTACGTATCTGATATTAACACAGATTAATGTGTTAATCTGAGAAAGTCCAGAAATATTTCACAAGAAGAGTTCTCCATTCCTCTACTCGTTGCAGAATACCTTATGCCACCAGACTCAAAATTCTAGACCTAGAAAACCTAGAACTTTGCCGCCTTCAGTACGATCTAGGTATAGTATACAAAATTATATATTGCAACGCCCTACCTGTCAATGAATACTTCAGTTTCAACCATAACAACACAAGAGCAAACAATAGATAATCGCACCAAACTTGATTGCAGGAAATACGACTTCAGTGACAGAGTGGTCAATGTCTGGAATACTCTACCTGACTCTGTGGTTTCTTCCCCAAATCCCAAAAACTTTAACCTTCACGTCACCCCCTTCCTAAGAGGTCTCGAGGGGGTATGCATAACTGCATCAATTGTGCCTAATATCCCTGTCCTATTTTTTTTTCTTATAAGTTTCTCATGTATTCAAAACTATATTCATTCTTATACCTGTACCTTGTAAGTGATTGACAAATCAAATAAATACTTAAAATAAATACTTAATCTTTATGGATCATAGGAATGGCCCTTAAAAACCTTATAAGAGTCACCAGTAGGGCAACAGACTTATAAGAGGAAGTTAAGTCTTGGTCAAAAAAAGTAACTTGAGAAAACATTTCAGGAAAATGTTTATGGACATTCTGAATCATCTAGGTCATGGTTGTCCCAAAGGTGACAATTCCTACGGAATTGATCTGTACTGCGTGGTGGTGTGAGAGTGCATGTAGATAGCGGCTTGTATGTATTTTCTACTGGTAGATGGTGTGTCCTAGGGAGCCATTAGATTTTTTGTATACTAAAGGCCCTGTCACATTGGCCGACGGATGCAAAACATTTCTAAAAAGGACACAGCGGACGAGAAAATGTTCCATCCGTTGTTATCTGCTCTCAAAAGTGCCCCAAATTTACATAAAC
>BHFT01038991.1:0-26799 GCA_004320025.1 Laticauda laticaudata
GTTGTTCAGACATATGTTATCGTGCAACATTGTCCCTTCCAGCGCGTGAGGAAGATCATTCTTGTGAGAGAAAACTGCCTGTTGATGTGGCTGATTAACTGGGCACAATTATCATTTAGTTTTAATCCATATATTTTATATATTTACATGTGCTGCTATGTGCTATTCTCCCATGAGCTGTTCAGAGCATCCAGTAGTGGGAGGTGCTTCAGGGTCTCTGCTTGTCAGGCTGGCTTAATTTGTGGAATGCTCCTTCCTCCTCAGCGTTCCCACAGTTTGGCTCAGCTCCGTGCAGAGATAGGCAGTGCTTGTGATTCTTCCTTCGCACGAAACACGGAAAAAAATTCTTTCGTGGCAGCAGTCGTTTGACGCAGTTATCAGCTTCACTGTTCGAGAGCCTTCTATCCCAAATTAGATCTGTGGCAGCCAGGACAGGTCTGATTCGGGGAACGCGTCGATTCGCGGCCCAAAACAGCAGGAGGCTTCAGCGCTGTTCCGCGCCACTCTTTCACAGCTGATTTCTCTACCCCTGCCTTTTGATCGCAGCAGCGTTTCTCTCTCGTTTATATGTCAGCAGTGTGAAGCTTTGTTCTCCAAACAGTCGATTTGATCTTTCCCCCTCCCCGACACGCCATTTGAGTGGAGAATTCAAACTTGTGGAATAACTCCACTTTTCCCAGCCGCTTAACAGAAAGAAACCACCAAGTGGCTATTCGTGTTAAGAGGTGGGAAGTTGCTGCTGCAGCGAGCGCCGCCAAGAAATTTAATGGCCGGAGGTCATTTTGTGCCATCAAAAGCCTTGTGGCTGTCGCACCAGTTATTCCATTCCGAGCTGTGTGGAGGCTAATTCTGCTCCTGGAGCAGCAGGTTTCCTCTCAAGAGTCTGGAACTATTATTAGCCCTCGTCTTTGGTTTGGCTCTACATTCAGAGGGCTATTTTTTTTACGTTGTTAGAATGTTGGCTTAACCTTCACGCCCTGAATTATCTTCATGCGGCATAACAGCGAGCACCACACCTGTGGTCCAATTATGCAGGGAAACTGTTGAGGCCCCGTACACTTGATACCTGGGCCTTAGGCACTCACATTCGGCTGTTTTGGGTTTTTCCCTAATATTATATGTGTTTTTTGTAACTAAATTAACATTCTTTAGCCCTGTTTACCATAGATACATATATAATAGACATTAGAGCTTATAAGAGCAATTAATTTAAAATAATAATTTGGTCAATAATAATTATATATTAATAATAATATAACTTTTCTTCAGATTATAATATTTTCATTGCAATAAAAATATTATTACTGGGCATACTGTTGACTCATTTTTAGATAGGTATGCAAAAAAGGAGGGGTGGGCAATATAATTACGCATTATCAGCGGGCAAACTTGTCTTGACTTCAGATCGAGGTCCCTGGGCGTGCCAACCGCCTTCACAGCTTTTTATAACAAGCATTCTGCTAATTGTCAATTTGAATCAAAATGGCAGATGGCGTAGCACCTCTGAGACTCATCCTTTGAAGGCAAAAGTCAAATCTCAAACCCAGAGCTAAGGCAGGGCTAAGGGGACGATCTAAAACTTCAGAAAAGGGATTGCTAAAGGCGCCATTAATAAGCTTTACAAAGCAATAAACAAGTGCACTCGGGAGCGTGCACAATGTCCACAGGACTTCTCCCTCCTCCAGCCTATCTGTTTTCTTTCACACCCATCCTCCTCCCTAGATTCTCCCTCTCATCCAGGCACAGCTTGGCTCCCAAGGCCAGAGCAGGGGCCCAGTGCCCAGGACACCAACCACTGTGAAGGGCTCCTGAAGGGCCACATTCACTCCGATGGCTTGCTGATGTTTCGTTACATGGTGAATAGTCTTATTTGAGGAGATTCCAAGAGGATGAAAAGCCTGGATGAGCTGCAATGACGCCAGGGAATCGCAGTGAAGGGCTTCAGCATGGCTGTATGAGCCAGGTGAATATCTTGGGATCACCGATGCATGATGAGTCCCAATCGCTGCAGGTCCAATGACCGAGGTCAAGCAGCACCAATACCCAGGACATATTACAGGGAGACCCCCCCAAAGGCTGGACGAGGAGGAGGAAGGAAGAAGAAGGGAATTCAGATTGATCAAATGAGAGGAGACTGAATTGGATCAATACATGATAGCGAAGCCCCCTGTCAGAAGCAGACCCCCTTAGAAAAGGGGAATGTCTGAGGCATGGAGGGTCTTATTCCTGACCAACCTTGTTTTCACAGGTTTATTCGCCCACAGCGCTTTTTTTCAGATCTCTGTTGTTTAAAGGCAAAAAATATTGCACGCCAACAAGTCGACCCTTTCTACCACACCGCAACTTCCTTCGGAGAGGGACCAGAGGATCTGATCTTCAACCAACCAGAAGTTGAAAGCAGAGGTATCCCAGTTCCTCCCATGTTTTTTCGGACCTGGTACAGAAGCAGTGGGCCTCTGCAGCGGTTAGACACAGTGCCCACTGGATATGACAGGAAATATTTCAATCTGCCCCTATTTTCTCGAAAATTATTGGAACTACTCCCAAGGTAGATGAAACCTATAGTGGGTCAAGAATGTCCCCCTCCATTCGCCAGTTGATGCTTCCTGGAGGCATGAAAGCCGGAGCAAAAACAAGCACGATCTAGTCCCTATGCAGAGCCGCTCATCCTGATGTGTGGGCCATCAGAGCACGCCACGGCTTGCCTCCTCTTCAAGTCGTTTGTCTGCTCAGATGGCTCTGTCTCCTACAGCAAACACGTCCTAATTCGAACCTTAGATGTGAAACAATATATTGCTAGAAACCTTATTGCTGCTGCTGATTTTCCAGGCTGACGCAACTTATCATGCACAGTCAAGGTTTCAGGCCAGGCCATTACCTCACATTCAACAGCGCAATCGCTTGCTTTGGTTAAAACATTGCCAAGCCGACTTCAACACAAAATTCAAGCTGGCTTTCATCCCCCAATTCTAGGGAGACACGACTGTTTGGCCCTTCCCTTTGATCTGCTATATAAAAGCCTGGAACAAAAGAAAATTCTTCCTTCCGCTTTCTCAGAAAGTCAATTCGCTAGGAACCCCCAGTCCTTTCGAGGGGATCCGTCTGTCGACCCTTATTTTGATGAGGAGAGCGGATCTCGTTTCCCAGATACCAGAGGACCCTCATTCATTTTAGACTAGGGCAACAGCCAGATATGTCCGACTTCGGGGATAGGAGCAGAAGGGTGGTCAATCCAAAAGATCCTTTCGAGGAACAGGAAACAGGTCTTTTCGGCATCCAAGATAACCCCTGGACCCAACCCCCATTAGCGGACATTCTTAAATTATTCAACGACCAATGGGACTTCTCAACCTCTGATTCCTGGGTCAGAAATACAGTCAGATTTGGCCTTGCGCTGGAGTTTCAGTCCATTCCCCAGATTTTTTCATGTCAGCCCTCTTTCCAGAGACCCAGTTAAACGTAATCTCATGGAATCAGCTATCCAACATCCATTGGATACACGAACCATCCAACCAGTAGCTACCACTCAATGTGGCAAGGTTTCTATTAACATTTTTTTTTGTTGTGCCCAAAAGTTCGGGGGTGGGTGGAGAGTGATATTAGACCTGAAACGTCTAAACCGTTTCTTAGTATATCGCAAGTTTAAAAAGCATACCTGCAATCTATATTACTTGGCATCAGAAAGGGGGACATCCTCACGTCCATAGACTTGATGGAGGCTACCTGTATATTGCTATTCGGCCTTCCCACTATAAATTTATGAGATTCTGTTATTAATAAACCATCATTTTGAATATGTGGCCCTTCTTTCGCGATCTAGTTTCTGAACCTGGGACCTTCACAAAGGTTCTCACAGCGGTTAGCTGCTCATCTCCGGGAACATCCCCGTACGACTCCAGTGTTATCTTGATGACATCTTGATTTTGTCATCTTCCACCCATCAAGCAGTAAAAAGACACTCAGAACACATTACAATCACTATGAAAGCATGGCTTTTAATAAATTGGAAAAGGAGTCATTAAAACCATAGACTCGGTTAACCCAACTGGATGCTGTCATAGATACGATGGAAGGCAAGGTTTACCTGTCACCAGATAGACTAAATAGCATTCAGCAATTAATTAAGTAGATCATGGGTCATAAGAGGATGTCCTTAGCTGACTATCAAAATTGTTAGGCAAGATGATTCATGTATTTCTATCATCCTTTGGGCCTGCCTTCACACTAGATCCCTCCAGTGGTTCCTGCTCCTGTACCAGCGCCGCTCCGGCCGAAGCAACTCCCAACACAAGGTCAAGGTACCACAAGAGTTCTCATATCCCTCCTCTGGTGGACCAGGCAGTCATCAACAAGGCTGCCTCTTCCAGGAGCCACAAAGACTTCCCATCACCACCAATGCCAGTCTGTTTGGATGGGAAGCTCACGTCCAATCGCTTACAGCCCAAGGCCGTTGTCCACCATAGAACAGTGTGCAGCATAAAATGGCTGAGCTTCAAGCAGTGCACCTGGCTCTCCGCAGCTTCCTTCCCCAGGTACGCGATCAGCACATACTATACTGACCAACAACATAACAACCAAAGCTCACATAAACAAACAGGGGGGCACACAGTCGAAACATCTCATGCGGGAAGCGGAGCGCTTATGTCGTTGGGCGGAGACCAACCTAGTTTCCATCAAAGCAGAGCACATTTCAGGACTGTCAAATACACGGGCCAGACTGGCTGAGCAGGGCCACCATCAATCAATTGGATGCGGCTTCATCCCTCCTTGTTTCAGGAAGCGGTCAGGAAATTTGGACAGCTGGTGCTGGACCTGTTCGCTTCCCTTCTCAACATTCAGCTTCGATGTTTTTTCCAGGTACCCCTCACAAGGAGCAGACAATTTCAACTCGCTCCGCTGTCATTGGCCCCAGGGCTCCTGTATGCATTCCCACCACTCCCACTGATTCCAAGGTCATCCAGAAATTGCTAGACGACGAGGGGCAGAACTACTTCAGTAGCTCTTACTGCCCAGATGGCCATGGTTTGCAGACCTCCGCAGGTCTTCCATATCAGCTCCTGGAGAATTTCCACCAGAGTTTTGTTAACTCAGGGGCCCTTCAACATCCGGACCCTCAATGGTTGCACCTGGAGGTTGAGCGGAGTGGTCTGAAGAGCGAAAAAGTTTTCCAACAGCTTATCCCACTTATTCTAGCCGCCAGACGCCACTCAACAACTCGCATTTTCATGCCATTTACATGGTCCATGTTTCTGCAAATGGGGTACACAAGTCTCGAATTGACCCTACATCTCCTTCAGTGCTCAAATTCTAGAGTTTTTGCAAGAGGGACTTGGACAAGGGGTTATCACCCAATGCATTGAAAAGACAGGTAGTGGCCTTGGTGTCAGTTCTTGTGCAGTTATAATTTCTCTTTCTCAATCCACGTATACTTCCTTCGAGAGCCACTAATTTACGCCCTCCAGCGGTGCACCATTATCCCACCTGGGACCTTAACAAGGTCCTTGTCACACTCACTAAGGGCCCTTTCGAACCCTTTAAATCGTCAAGTCTACAATTTCTGTATGTATAGTTTTCCTTGGAGCGATCACTTTTGCTCGTCGTATCTCGGAGATTGCACCTTGTCTATTCAGACAAAAACTTTGTGTTTTCCATGCTGACCGAGTGGTCCTTCGCCCTGATCCTACATTTATTACCAAAAATAACTCGGCCTTTTCATAGGGCACAAGATCCGATACTTCTTAATTTTGCCCCCCAGACTCCATCTCAGAAGGATGGAACTGCAATGGCATTAGGCTTGATGTGAGACCGAGCATTGCAAATTATATTTCAATCGTACAGTGGCTTTCCAGAAAAACAGAGGGCCTTATTTGTGTCCTGTTCAGAGCCCAACACTCAGGGATGCAAGGTCTCACTTTATGATAGGCCGTTGGTATGGCTGCAATAGCGAAAACGTGTCAGACTCAATCCTGCAGGTGCCAAGGCATAACAGCTCATTCAACAAGGAGCGCTGCAACATCGGCAGCGTGGGCCACACAGGCACCAATAACTGAAATTTGTTGAGCCGCAACTTGGGCTTCCCCATCGTCTTTCATTAGACATTATAAAATTGATGCGTTTGCATCTGCTGAGGCTTCCTTTGGCAGAAGAGTTCTGCAACGAGTCCACAGGGACCAGGAGGAGATTCCAGACCAGACGAAGTCCCTCCCATAGGACAGGCCAAGCTTTGGTGTGTCCCACTACTGGATGCTCTGAACAGTTCATGGGAGAAAGGGCATTGGTACTTACCTGACACACCCATTCTCTTTGAGTTGTGAAGAGCATCCAGCCCCACCCCCTTTTCCATCTGGTGAAGTCCTGTTTCGGTCAATGAGTTATTCGGGCATTGAGGACGAGGGTGTTTATTTCTCTCGTCTTCACCAAAACTGGGGAACGTTGAGAAGGAGTCCTGTGGAAGAGGAGGAGCGTTCCACAAATTACACCCATCCTACACATGCGGACACTGAAGCACCTCCCACTACTGGATGCTCTTCACAGCTCAAAGAGAACGGGCATGTCAGGTAAGTGCCAATGCCTTTTTTATACCTATCTTATTTACTCAGTGTTGAATGTTACAAGTTTATAATTTGAAGATGCTTCTGATATGAACAAAGAAAGACACAATAATCTTAAACTGCTATAAATAGGATTGTGTTTGAAACTCTGGTCCAACAATAATTCAGTAGTGTCAGTTTAATTACCTTTTATAAACTGCATCAGGGATATGCATGAGGTAAAGTTATATTACAGAACAATAAACCCAAATAAGTATCAGATTCCAGCTTATTATTTCCTAGTATCTAAAAACACTTATAGAAAAATGTATGACTATCTTTTAGATATACTGTATAGCAATCAGGCATAGAAAATGATTTATAATATTGTATACTTACATTTTAGGCCACAACAGAGAATCTGTCACAGCCGCAAATGAAGTCAGTACAGCTTCTGGTCTCTGAAGTCAGTACAGCTACTTTAAAAGGGAGCTTAGACAGCACCGAAGATGGGAATTCACAAAGTGTCTTCGTGAACACCCAAATCAGTAAAACTGAAAAGTTATTGTATTTAGAAAAGCTCTGCCAGTCCAGAAAAAGAAAGTATGAATATTTGGAAAAAGCAGTGATATCAGGAAAAATGGAAATGTAATTGTTCCTAAATGTTATGTCCTTCATTTGTCTCACGTTTGTTACATTCACTGCTAAAATAACATCTTGCAAAGTTTGAAGTGAGAAAAGTTGAATTGCTCTAATAATCTCAAAAAAGACTATTTTGAGGGTATATGTACACATTGTTTGTTTTAAAACTTTTCTTTCTCACTGCTAATTATTAGAGGGAAATGAGTGCAATCAATATGAGGGTACTAAATGTAAATCAGTTGTCAAGTAATCTGTGTTTTCATAGTCCAGAATCCTAATACAGTATCTTTGTGGAGTTTTCCAAATTTAGAAATAATCTGTATATTTAGATAATGCAGAACATTATTATTTTAGAAAAAAAATAATTATTGAAAGAAGAGAAAATACTTGTAGTTCAGGTTTTAAATTTTGGCAGTAGTTTGCTGTCCAAGCTTGTTTCGATTTAGCTCTCAAATGCTTTGTTACCAGACGAGGTAACATTGTCAGCGGATTTATTTATTTATTTATTAAGAACCTGCTACTTCTTTGTTTCACAATTTACATCATAGAAAGTATTATTATGATTATAAAAATGGAATTTATTACTTCTGCTGCTATATTTAAACAAGCTTGTAAGGCAATTCAATGAATGCCTTAAAATCCAATTGTTGTTTAGTATATCAATAAAGAAATTCACAGAATTTAAGTTGAATGGTTTATTGTCATCCATTTTCAATGACATAAGCTTCTAACTGAAGAATCAAGTATCTGACAAACTGAGAAGACTGTTTTTCACTTGATTCAAATTTTGTTTCCAGAAGTTCAAGGTGTCATATAACTGCTGCCACTGCTGTTTTCCAAAGGTCCGATGTGTGCTGTGACTAAAGAAATGTAAAAAATAATAAAGTAACAAAAATGTTACACTTTTCATAAATACCTACTTAGAAAATACAAGCTAGAATCTAGATTAAAAAAAACCTTTTCAAATTGTTTATAGCAAACTTCAGCTACTCTAGGATTCTGCAGCCTTCAGTTAAAAACCATCATACAGGACTCATTAGTATTCTTGCCACTGTTTGGCCATTAAATGAAATGTTCTGGAAAATAGGACTCTTTCATTAAATAAGCTAATCACATTCAGTCTGAACTTTAATAAAATTATGATAAATAGCAACTATTTAACAACAGGAAACTGATAAGAATTATCTTACTTCTAGTTAAAATATTAAACAGATGTACAAGTAATGTAATCGGGACCGCATTGGTGCAGAAAAAGACTGAGGGCTCACCTGGCCACAACTTTTCTCTGGGTTTGATCAATTTTGCAATGCACCATCTTTGTTTTCACAGCTATAAAACAAACCAGAATGAGGCATAATAAATTCCTTTTTAAATTCTACAAAATATTCTTGTAGTACTCTGTATTCTTTCAATGTGCGTTTATTTCTACCCAGGAAGAAAGGATTATTACCAGGAAGTATTTTATACATTGATTTATTTAAAATAAGAACATTGTGCATTTTTTTTCTATACATTCTGCCATAAAATGTGTAATTTAATAAAAATTCAACATTGTAAAAACTATGCATTGCTATTATGCATTGTATTTCACTTAAAATTCAGCTTTAAAAACTCATACAACTAAAAAAATATATGTTCAACAGAAGTGAATTACACTACAAATTGTGTCTAACAAATTACCTTACCATCAATAACAAATGCTTCCACATCATCAGCTCCTATCTGAAGTTCCTGCTGCATGGTGTCAAATGAAATTTCCTTGTTTTCTACTGCCATTCCCATGAAGGTAAGCAATCTCATTTTTGCCATGTTCTGTTCATGCAACAGACCTATGTTAGAGAATACTGAGATGTAATTATATGCATGCAGACTCTGACAAATAATGTTCTTATAACATTATTTAGGGGAAAAAAATCAATTTTTATTACTGAGATTCTTTTCATAAATTGCACAGAGTATGAAACACCACAGAACCAGTACATGCAAAATGACAGCACTATTTTAACACTGCTATAATGTTCTGAGAATTTTAATGCAGTGAGCACCTCTGCCAATTTGAGTGCCAATTTAATGCTTATACAACCCTGCCAAAACACCAATAGACCCAAGAAAAGTTCCTCAAAATATAGGGCAACAAAGAAAAATCTCAAGGAAAGTTGGGAAAAACAGAATTGCCTATTATTTTTCTCTTGGCCAATCTGTAGCCTTGAGAGCTGCTGCATAAATATCGCTTATCAGGGTTATTTTTATGCCATGAAAATATTATTTATTAATTAGATCCACTCAAATTACTGAAAGATAGTAATCTTACAAAAAATGAAATGAGAAAAGATTTGAATAGGAAAAGAAGGGAAAAAAGCAAAACAAAAATGGAGTGCAGATATTTTTTTATCTGAGATGAAAAGCTAGGAATTACAAAATTTGGCAAATAGATTACATTAGGGTAGAAAATGAAAATCAGATAAGAGTTGGAGTTATTTAAAAAAAACAATGATAATGTGCTAGCGCAATAAGATAAAGAAGCTAGAAAATTGCTAACGGTATGCCAAAGAAAAGAAACCTACACAATTAAAATGTGGTATGAGCAATAAAATAGTTAATTTCAGTGTTTTCTTATGCTAGTATTATATTAGAGAGAAAAGCATCTTGCTGAATCATATATATATCATTGAGATTGAAAGCTTAGATAAATATCTGATTTATGTATATTTCTATGGTCTCATCCAGCAATCAAAGAAGACCTGCTTGTGTAATAAAACTTCCTTTCCAGGCCTCCCATATATAGAATCAATTTGTCTTGTGTACAGAATTGTATAGAAAAGTCATTCCACAATTGGAAAGTTATAGTTGGATGCAATCTTTTCTATGACAATTTTTTTCACTCAATTTGCAACTGAAATTGTAACATTAATTACATTTTAGAAATTGCCAAAGCAAATCCAAATGCACAACAAATATTTATATTTGAATTAATAACACTAACACTCATATAAGAGCAGGAAGCAGATTACTACCAGACATTAATGCTGCATTAATTAGCAATAATTATGATGCAGACTATCTGGCACAGATTCAACAAAAATGCGATCATCATAACTCAACCAAACAGGGTGCTCCAGAAACTACAGCTAACTGGACTTAATAGAAATCTACAAGCACAAAAAATCAATTAGTTGCGCATAAACTCTAATTAACAAATGCAAATGAAGCATTAATTACCCCCTTAAACGTAAAAAGGTTGCCTTCTTGTCTGTATGATGAGATTAAAATGTGAACATGTTAGGGTGATTCACAGTTGACACAAGATAATACAACTGTTGGCCTAACCTGTCAACATTAATAAGGCAATGCATTGTAACAAACATGCCACCTGTGGGAGCCTTTCCTGAACAGATTTTATGGCTTCATGTGGCTTGCTAATAATTTTAAAACAAGGGGAAATGAGCAAGTAAAAAAGGAAGAAAAATAATTTTTAAGCTTAGAAGTATTAAAAGTATTGTAATCCTTTATGGGATTCCCCACATACCAGATGAATTAATAATCATAGTTGGGTTAAATGGACTGACAAGAAAAGAGGTATCAAAGGCATTGTGTGCATTCTCTGTGTCTTAATATTTCAAAAGAACACATGCAACCTATTTATTACTTATAAAGGCAACTGGTTCAGTTTCATGTATAAATAAGCTAAAAATGCTTGGAAAAATGAGTATACTTATCTGAGCCTAGTCTACTATATAGTTATGGATCTAGCAGAGGCTTCTTTTAATACAGGAAGTAAATGAAATTGTACATTTGGCCATTTCTTCTCTACTTGAGCCCTCATTGCCATCTTTAATGCTTCTAGAGAGATATCAAACTTTTGGAGAAAAATAGATCCTAGCCAGAAGGACAGGTCTGCACAAATCACTATTTTACTTTGTCTCCTCTAAAGGCAATAACACTGTGTTAAGGGAAAATGTATGGATCTAACCCAATGTCTTCAAGTGGATGTGGTACAAAATTATTTTAAAAATTCTACTGTATTCATTAACTGATACAAGAACAGTGGCATTCCATTTTGCGTTTGCTTTAGAATTACATTTTTTAGAAACTAAAACCCACAAAAATATTAAACCCTGATTTTATGAAAATATTTATTCAGTACTAGTATCCCTAAATCGTAATGCAGTAATATAAAAGCCTGCATCACTGAGCAATTTTTGCTTTGTCGCTGACCCTTGTCCTAAAATGCTGCAATACAGAAAAAGTAATTTTCATGCATGCAATTACTTATGAACCAGTGCTCCTTTGAAACAGTCAATTACACACCAATGGGGGAGTGTCAAAGTGTTAATTACTACTCCTTTTCTTTCCATGGTGTATAAATAAAGAGGGTGCTGACATTAACATTCCATCACAAAGCGTCATCCTATGAAACATATTAACTGTGATAGAATGTGGTTTGATAGGTTTTAATACATTTTAAAAAGCTTAAGCTTGCATAAGAACACTTAGAAGTATTTAATTTTACTGTATTTTAGTACCTTAATGGTTTCTTAAACAATGTTTGCACACACACAAAAAAACAGAGCAAAGCCTGTAACCAGCACTAAGCGCCAAGACTATGTTAAAAAAATTCTTAGTAATTCAAGCAATGAACATTTGGAAGGGAGGAACCAATTCCATTCTCTGTGAATAGTAACATATAGCTGTCCTGAATCTTATCTCTTCAGAAGAACAATGCCAGGATTTTTAGGTGATGTAGCTGTAGACTAAATGTATCTGAATTTGGGAACCTTTGATCTAGGACATGTAATTTGAGTTCCTTTACAAAGTTTGCAAAGTATCTATAGACTACTCTATAGAAAGGCAGATTCATTTCTTTATACGCCTGTTTACTTTGAATTATCCCAACTAATATTTTAGGAGGTTTTGGTATAGTTTATTACTGTAATATGTGGCACAGAACTGATATCCCAATTCTCTAACATTCTCTAACATACACCAAGAGAATACCAAGTAAGCAATTATCAAACCAGATTTTCATTTTGATACACATTTGGACATTCTGCAATTGAAAAATAAGAAACAAAGATAAACCACACCTGTGTGGGAGCTAAAAACAGTTTATTCAATGATGCATCTGAGCCTTATCTTAGCTGTAGTATGCATATATGATTACAGGAAGATAGTTGGGTCATAGGTCTTGCTGATGAAGACAGAGATGAAATAATTCCTCCACAAATAGGAGTTATTTCAGCCTACTATAGAATAAAGAGAAGTATCCCATTCTTAACACTCTTTCCTCAACAGGCTGGGATTGGTTAACTTCATAATAATAACAAGATTTAAGAAACAACTAAGAATAACAAAATTCTTACCAAGAGAGTCAATGAAGTCCTTGTTGTTTTGATAAAAACGGACATAGGATGCTAACTTGGCACTTACAAAAATGGTCAAAAGCTAAAAAAAAAATAAAAATAAATTCTCAATAAATCTAATAGGTTTGAAAATAAAACTAAATTTAATACAATAGGCATTTCACAAACATTTCATTCAGAAGTGTAGATAACATGCAGCTCCCTAAATCTTTTTAGGGAGATTTAACGTGCAGCTCCCTTTCTTTTTAGGGAGAAAGGACACAAAAATTGCCTTAATAAACACAATTAAATTTTATTTAATCCAATAGTTCCAAACAAAAATATTTAGACACAATCCTCACCACACTTTGATTCTCACAATACATAATTCAGGAATTTTATATGATCATTATAACTAGAGGACATTTCTAAATCAGGGGTTAATGCAATGATTTAGTGCACTGTAAAGCAGTTCTGTGCTTTACAATGCACTAAATTCCAACAGAAAATGTCAACTTATGTGTTCAATGTCACTGTGTCCATTTCTTAATGTTTAGCATTAATGATACCAGGCAAAATGGGCAACATTCTGAGTTGGTGTAAGGTAGCCTCAGATATTTGATGGTGTAATTAAAGGTGCTTGATTAGAAGCCAAGAGTTCTAGCCCTGTTTTAGACATGAAAGCTAGCTGAATAATTTTAGGTCAGGTACTTTCTCACAATCCTAAGAAGTTTTGAAAAACCACTTCCAAAAATGTTAATAAAAAAACAACAAGAACCTATTCATGTAGTCAGCCTTGATTTAATGGACCACAACAACAAAATGCTCCCATGCAGTTGTAATTAAAATTGATTCAATTATATGAACTTCAAGTTCAAAAACTGTATAATCCTAGATACAAGCTTTGAAAGGTCGCTGAGAGGTAAAACAAACAAACAAATAAAAAAAAAACAGATTTGAAAATGGCCTGAGGTTGCTTTCCGAGGCAATCAAAATTGTCCATTCCTCCAACATATATACATACAAACACACACAAATAAAAGCAATATTTTAAAAATCACTATAGTCATCATAGTACTGAGGTCACCAAAGAGGCAATTTTTTGCCTGGATCATTTTTTGAGGGGGGGCTGTTATTTATTTAAGTACACTAAAAACCGTAAGTCTTCACTGTGGCCACCCCAGTCCTTTGGAACAGCCTCCAACTGTGAATCAGAAGAATTTCTACCCTTCTAATCTTCCGGAGGGCTATGACCATCTGGCTCTTCCCCCAAGGATTGAGCTAGGATAAGGAGTTGAGCTGTGAGAATGTTTAGTCTGGCATCTGAAGAGAAGGCTATCTTTATTTTTACCTGTTTTCTGGACTGCTTTGAGTTGTAATAGTTATTGTATAAGATAGGTAGCCATATAAGTCCCGTAAATAAAAATAAATAAAAGAAAACAAGTCCCTTATACAGTAGAGACATATATAGGACTCAGATTTTCCAGCTAAGATTTAGCATGACATGCATGAGCAGAAATAAACCATGGTTAGATAATTACTTCCCTCTTTCTTCCTGGGCCCAGAATGTAGTTCAGTTTTCTCTTTCATTAAGTGGAGTTTCCCTTGTTCAGATAATGTTGCTCATACTTATCTACAATCAATTTAAGCAAGGTACTTTCTTCAGTAACCTAAAGTTGGACTATTTAAAGCTAAGTATTATTCACATTAACCATAATTCGTGAAATGTGGAGAAGGTGAAAATAGGAGGGAAGAAGCATGCATGCCCAATGATAATTATAATATTCTTGCTTGTTTACAGCACACTGAGATGTAGTTTATTGCAACAATTAAAATTGGCAAGAATTCTTAACAAAGTGGACATAAATCATTCAAATAGCTTACCTAGAATATCTCATGTTGTATTATACCAGTTTTATATTTTTTAATAATACTTACATCATGGATAAGTTCTCCTTCCAAAAATTTGACTGGCTTTAAAGTAAGAAGATGGTCAAAAAGAAAGGTATTTGGATCTTTTAGTGCACGGACAATGCACCTAAACAGAAAGCAAAATGGACACACACAATTTTATGCTTTCTATTTAGCAGAACATATTTCTGTAATAATTTAAAGATTACAATCTGTGCTCTTAGGTCTAAACTTTCTAAAACTACAACTTAACAGAAAAAAGAAATAAGCAACAATAAAGAAAAACAATGCTTTCTATGAAGAAATATTCATTTTCTCAGAAGAAAATGATACTTTGTACAAAGCATTTGAAGTTTTATTTTAGCTTTTTCTTTTGCAAGAAACTCAACAGCATTAATCAGGAAATTAATTGTACTATTATTAATTACTATTTATTAATATTTACTATTGCCTACATTCTAAATGCCTGAAATCTGCATTATTAAAATAGTAGTAATAAGACCTCCACCTTTTCTACCATGTGCATATATATCCTTTTCTCATTCATAAACTTTTAGCTTCATCTCTTTTTGCCAATTGTTTAATAAAGTTTTACAAAGACATAGAAGAAATAAATAATTACTCCTGAACACAATCCTCCATGAAAAACTCATGATTTTACAATTATATTACCTGTGAGCATCAACTCTCGCCTGAGATGCATTATCTTCTGTGTAACTTCCCAGCAATTCTACCATGACTTTTGCTGCACTGTCACTGCTGGAAAACAAAACACTACTTTTAAAAATCATTTCATCAAGGTATTACAAAATTATTATTCTAATGCAGAGTGCATGGAAAGTTACAATGTTGATGGAGAAGTAAAAGGATAAAGAAGTACCATGAAGTTATTCAGCCTCAATTTTCCTCTTAAAATGTAGCTTTATAGTTAACTTTACAGTAATTACAAAGAAATTTTATATTGTTGGTTGTAGGAAAATTGGCTGGTTGCAGGAAGCCAAGTAGAAAATGCTAAAACACATCTCTATATAATCGTTAAGAAGCAAAGAAAATGCTAAGGTTGTCTTAAATCTTTCCAATTCCTTTTTGGAGAGGCAGAAAAGATAAACTCAAGGAAGTGAACAACCTGCAATTCTGTAATGTTCCTTAACTAAGGTTAAAACATCAATTTTAAAAAAGGGAGGCAAAGTAATATGTGACAATCAAATTACTAAACATTCATATTGGAGAAAATCATACAAGAGTCACAAAAACAGTACAAAATATTTATAGAATAGTATTTAATAAGAAACCACCCCCATGGCCTGCTGAAAAGTCTAGCCTTTAAGTCTTTATAATAACACAATACTATTAGGGCCATTTGGACTTTAGGGGCAATGTTGTGCCAGGTGTCAATCTTCAAAATGTCAGAGAGATTGTTCATAAGACCAGCAGTGCCGGTTGATACTGTAACCCTTGGAAGCTTTTTAAACTTCTCATACCTTAAAATATAAGTACTTTGAATGATCTCTTTGGCCTAAAGTTTTAATGATAAACCTTCACAATTTTTCAAATGTAGTTTGATCTAACTTCAATTTATATTTGATTGGCTGAGATTGCAAGGCCAACAATCATTTTCCTGCATTAACTTTTTTTTTTTGGGGGGGGGGGGGGGGGCNGGGGGGGGAATCCAAGATAGAATTGCCAAATAAACATTCAAAGTCAAAAATTATTATTTATCCATCCATCCTCTAAACTCAACAAGGGGAAGCATAGAAAAATCTAGCAGAATGAATTTCCACATGTGCCCCAAGAGTGGAAATATGCTTCCATCATGTTGAATTGCTCTTCAATATTTTAATATCCCTAGAAACTCCCACTTAAGAATCTATTTTTAGATCTTGCAATAATCAATCACTATTATTACCAAATTTGCTTTGAAGAAAAGGTTTTTAAATAGTTTTCTGCAAAAGAACCTGAACAGATCTTATGTTGTGTAAATTTATTGGAAATTTTCTTTCAGTGAGAAAAGGAAAACCTTTAGCATCACTATCATGTAAACAGAAAAAAATCCATCAACAGAAAAGTATGATCACTAGGTACAACATGATGACTGTTAATTTATGTTCCCATTAATTCAGCATAAATAACTCCAGTATCGCTTTAGGAATGGGGAATCAAAGAATATTTAATCTATCAATCTTCTAAGAATAAGCAAATTCAAAATCAAATCCATAGGGATTTTTCTGCCTTTTTCTTGCTGAAGGAGAAAAGATTTTTTTCCGTTGACTTTTCCCTTAGGAAAATAAAGGTTAGAAGAGGCCAAAATGAGGAGATGGTATGTGGAAATTACTATTAATTCTAATCCTGAAAGCCTTATATCTTGCAATCTCACATTTGAATTTATTAGTAATACAATTACTTTATTCTGTTATCTGCCCCTCAATCCTACCCACCTGCTTTTAACAAGATTTCCTGGATATTCAAATTGGCTCAATCAATCTCTTTAAATAAAGAAGTTAAAGCAATCTGAAGTCAATCCTATGACTAGGCCAAAAACCCCTTTACCCGAAATGATCCAGAACATTCCATTCCCTCTCTATGTCCTGCTGAATATTTTCCTAGACCATGCCATTCTGGGAGGGATTTAGCACTTCCCGGAGGTTTTGTCCCAAACGGTAGAAGTCCAAGATGTCCCAAATATAATAAAACATATTTATTATAAACTCATAGAATTCAACAGGAACCAAATTAGTCATAACAAAGGGAAATTTCAGTACCTAAGTTTAAAACACCTTGTCTACATATGCTTAACTGTGGATTCAATATATATTTTAAAAATTGATATCCATGCAGTTTTTCTAACCTCTTCTTGCAGTCCACTAATACATCATATAGCAGTCGAAGAAGAGTGTGCTTTTTCTCCGTGTTAAGATTCCAATCTGAAATCCATTTTCGAACCTATACAAAATTAAGATAAAAAGTATGTTTTGAGTGTTGAGCAACATCATTCAATAGTTTGGCTTTTGAAATGAAAACATTTCTAAAATAAGGTATAAGAATGTCAAATCTGGGATATTAGCTGGTTTCTATGTCTTCAGGTAGTCCTTGTTTACCAATGATAATTGGGATTGAGAACTCCATCATGAAGTAATAGTAATGTGATGTCATATGACTTATGATAGTGGTTCAAGCAGGCCCAGTTGTCACTGTTAGAGGAATCCTGCATGGTCGCAGCACCCCATGGTTATGTGATTGCCATTTGCTGCAATGCCATATGCTACAAGCCAGTTGCTCAAACAGCGATCACATGATCAGAAGGATGCTATGATAGTCACAACTAAGAGAACCTGTTATAAGTACCCTTTGTTCAGTGCATTCATAATTTTGAACAGTTGCTGAATATATGACCATTAAAAGAGGACCAGTACAATTTTATACTTACTTACTCTTCCAGAAATAGTAATATTACTACACAAAATTTATTTGAAAGCAGGAAAGTAAACTCCAACAAAAAATATCTGCATTCAACATAGTACCAAAGAAGTGGACTGGATTTATTTCTACCCATGGGAGGCATCTGACCCACTGGTAAAAAATATAGCAACTCTAGTTCTAATCCACAACTGCCAATGCTTCAGTATCTATTAATCCTCTCTAATGCGTTTTAAAAGCATCGGTGGAACACTGGAAGATTGTGAAGTTAATAAAAATCTTATTTACTCCCCATCTTCAGGAAGATGGACTGCCTGAACAGTTTTCTCAGCATATGATCCTGCTCCTGAGAAGAATGATATTTGAATACAAATTAATACCTTTTTAAAGAATAATGTTAGAAACTCTATTTTTATTGGTAATTTTTTATTTGTTAACCTGCCCTCACCTCTTAGGTCTAATTGCTTACCTGTTCCAGTTCAGTTGGAATGTACTGTATAGCGCCACAGGAGGAAGCTACTTTAAGAAGGCTGCAGTAGACTGTATACCTTGCAGGGGTATTTTTATCCATCCCATGGAAGAGGTTACTCAACCTAAACAAGAATAGACAATTCATTTTCACCAAATTTTTAAATGTACTAAAAGCAAGCATTTTTACCATTATATTGAACTCTGTGATACTCAATAATTTCTTTTTTGAGCATAGAATATCATTATTCCCATTTTTCTAATATGCAGAAATATATATAAAAAGATTTGTAGAGTCTTACAAGACTTCCAGATTTCTTTTACCAGAGATAGTTGTTCTGTATGTAATAAAAAACATTCTATTTTCTCCCACACAAGACACTTACAGCTGAAGCCTGAGTGAAGGCCGTTCACCTTCCCGAAATTTGACTAACTTCTCACACAAACTTTCAATCAAAGCCTCTTGTTTGTCAGGTTCCAGAATAAGAAGCAAAGATACAACACTGTTCATCACACTTTCAACATCTATATGGAAAACAAAAGTTTACATTAATTAGAAGAAAGTTCTTGTCTTGCAAATATGTAATCAAGTATTCCTTGATTCATCTTTGACACTAGAATGGCAAATAAATTTAATAGCCTCACATAAATTTGATAGACTCATATATAATTTAGGTGGCTTGGCCAGTATAGGCTAGTCACATTAGATTATGAACTGATAATTTCTGATCTTGATTAGAGAAAAGAATAAAAGTTTGTCAGGACCATAGTTCAAGAAGTGCTTTTCCATGAAGAGTCAGAACTTTAACAGCCACTAATCCTAAACTTCCAGATAGTCCCAAAAGTCTCTCCCAAACCTAATCCTGCCTTTAAATGTAATGCAGCTCTCAGCCTCAATGCACCTCCCCCTCTCGTGTAAAGATATTCATGATATGGGAAAATATATCAATGTGGTTCGGATTCTATTCAGTTCCCACTGTAAGTTATCCACCAGTGAGTTGTTCATTTATATGTCCAATCTAGGCTAAAAACTGTATGGGAAATACAATTAATTTGCAATGTTCCTGGTCTTTACATCATTTCTATTTATTTTATTTTTGAAACATTTACTAAAGCATCTGTATTGTACAAACCTTTATCATCTTCTTTTAGGCACACATCACATGCTTCAATAATCTGAGCTAAATCAATATGAAGTCCACCTTCTGAATTCTCTTCAGAGATTTCTGCTCCCTTGGATTTTAGATAGGCTCGAAGTTCTGCAGCCTTTTAAAAAAGAACATTGCCTGTGAAAACTGCACATGCGCAGCAGCTCTAGAAAATGTAACAATTATAAACATTACCTGGTTAATATAACATATAATTTGTTACCGTACATAGAATAGTATAACCAGAACTTAAACTTTACCATAAAGAATTGAAATTGTCAGAATTATCAATTTAAAAGTCAGGATAGCTGGAGAACAAATTGATCTGGTGATCATGATTTCATATATAAGAAAAGTAATGGTGTTGGTGCTATGCATAAATCTATATACCTATGAGCCATGGTGGCGCAGTGGTTAGAGTGATGTACAGCAGGCTACTTCTGCTGACTGCCAGCTGCCTTCAATTTGGCAGTTCAAATCTCACCAGGCTCAACGCTGACTCAGCCTTCCATCTTTCCAAGGTGGGTAAAATGAGGGGCCAAATTGTGGGGGGGCAATATGCTGATGCTGTAAACCGCTTAGAGAGGGCTGTAAAGCATTGTAAAGCACTGTAAAGCGGTATATAAGTCTAAGTGCTATTGCTAAATGCTATATGAATAAACACACGACAGTTTCATGAGATCTTTCCACTCAAGTCTATTTTTAGCTACCCAGCAGAGTTGTTTGATATTTAGCTTTCTAAAACCTATATCATATTATCTCAGGCACATGAAATAGTATATAACCATTATTTCAGGATACAGTAGCCACAATCATAACTGATTCCATTTTATGATCCCCAGCGTCAAAAAGAAAATCGTAAGGGCTCAAATGCCTGACCAGGAATGCCAGAATGAGGCAAATCAGGATCTACTGTATTTACTATTAACCGGGAGGAACTCCTCAAGACCTTTTGAATTTTCAGTTGTTTTAACAGCACCACCTTTACTTAGCTTTCCCTATGAACATGAAAGGATAGCAAATGGTTAAGTAAAAGTGAATTCTGTGTTCAGTTCTGGTGTTGAAAACAAATCCTAGACTCAAAAACTATTTAGGCCTTTCTTGTTTGCTTCAGTTCGAAGTCTTAGGGGTGAAGCGCTCATAGGGGTAAACATTCCCTGGACTGCAAGTGAAGCCATATTCACATCATTCCTGATCAATGAAGCATCGCCAGAGCAGGCAGACCGACGTTGCCAAATTGGTTAGCGTCCCTTTGGGAGGGGAACTAGGAAAAAAGGCAGCCGACTGAGAAGCAAGAATGGGAGGGACGAGCAGACCCAGGAGAAAAAGGGAACTTAAACGGTTATCTTCCAGCGGGACAGAGGTCGGCAGGTCCTGCCTGCTGCAAGCTATCAGCAAAATATCCCTCCTTGCCTGTCACGAGCCAGCCGGAGCTGCATTCATTCCCGAGTCCCAAAGGTGCTTTTTCTTCCAAGTGGGCTTGCCTCGTTTTTCCTTGAAGACGTTTCGTTTCTCATCCAAGAAGAACCGAAGAAGCTCCTTGAATGAGAAACGAAGGCAAAAAAAAAAAAAAAGTCCAGCTGCCTCTTGGAAGAAGCAGAAGAAAAAAAGCACCTTTTGGGACAAACATGACCAGGACCAGGGGTTTCCAAACTTGGCCTCACTTGAAGCCTGGCGGACTTCAACTCCCAGAACTCCCCAGCCAGCAAAGGTTGGGAGACCCCCTGACCTGGACGACTGAGAATCTCCATCGACATTCATTCTTAAGGACTGGGGAAATAAGGAGGTGGCGGGGGGGGGGGTGGAGTATTGTAAAGGGAGATATGACAAATGGAGGACACCAACAGCCTCAGGAGAAAAAGCAACCGTCTGGTATCCCGACCTGATCTTCCTCCGTGATATCGATGAAAGCTGGCACGCTCATGGCCACGACAAGTACCCACACCTCGCCTCGACCACACTCTCCGGGCGGAAAAGGCCGCGCCATTCTAGGCACGTCATTTCCGTTTCCGGAACATAGATGCCTTCCTCCAATCGGCGTTAATCAACGCGTTTCTACTTTTGCCAGGCCCGCCTGGTACTTTCGGTCTCTTGGGTAGTTGCGCTCGCGGAGGCGCTCGAGCCGTTGAGGTGGATTGTCTGGCGCGTCGCTGAAGGGACGCGCGCGTTGCCTGTCGCGGTGTGGCAGGGATTGAACGAACGGTTATTAGTATTAGTAGTATTTATTTTATTAGTGTTGGTAGTATTAGTTGTATTACCACTTTTATTATTTTATTTTATTATCAATATTATTTAGCCTCTAATAAACACGTTTTTGAACGTTTTTTATGGGGAAATAGGGAAACAAGCCTCGTTTTAAAATCGGAGAGTTGCGCCCGCCCGATTTATTTTTTCGTCTGCGGATAGGAGATGTTACACAACAGGTTCAAAAACAACGAACCCTGTTCTTAAGTTCGTGAATTAATAAGCAATAGTTTCCCATGAAATCTATTATTGGTTAAAGCAAGCCTGACTCGTAGTACCGAAAAACCATTTTTTGTCTTTTCTGCATAAGTTTGGGGATGGGACACGTTGATCGACAAAAAACGCCTCCCTCCTCTCCGCCCCCCCCCACCCGTTTTTTCATCTAGTCAATTGAGGCTGATTGTAATACAGGCATTATTTTGCCTTCGTTTTTAAATCAATTTGAAAACAAGTCAGTGAAATTTTGAAAATCAAAATTTGGATGATGGATGGGTGTTACTGTTTGAAAAGATAGATAAAATAAGGTATTTTGCTTTGTGCCTCCAGTACTATTTTAGAAAAAGTTGCACGAACTTACTTAATGCTTCCTCTGCCTTCTTGCAGGTGCTTATCTGAAAGCAAAATCCATTTAAGTACAATAAAGATAGAAATAAAAGGGGGCTTGTACTTTTTTTTTTTTTTTTACAAATGTGGGGTGTAAATCTGAGCCTTGTTTTGAAGTGTGAGTTCCAGCTCTGAAACTTTTTCTCAGGATCTGCTAAATTATTCTTGTTCACGTAATATAGAAGAATGAAGGTAAGGGAAGAAAAAGAAGAAACTTGCATAACTACTTTCCTGCTTTTTCTTTCCAGTGCTGGGGCCAAGGAAACTAAAGACATGAAAGGAGCATACCAAGGAAGGTTTTGATATTTAACTCTCTTGACAAATAAAGGCATAAAGAGATAACTGGGTTTTTCCTAGTGATCATTAATCACTAAAACATATTTACTAATGTTTAAATCATAATAGCATTGACTGCTATTACAGAAAATTAAATATGAATTAAAATATAACTATCATCTTTAAAAAGGACACTTCTTATATATGTAAACCACAAGACACCTTTTCTGATTAAGGTCTGATGCTAGATCCAATGTATGAATTGTTTAAAAAAGTTTCTCCCTGCCTTTGTACTTAGGATTTTTTTTAATAAAAAGCATTATGGCACAATTTGAGTAAATGGGGCAAGTTTTGTCTCTCTCTCTTTTTCAAAGCATGGAACGATAGAACATAAAAAGGAATAGCAGTTGAGATAAATGATTCTGGGGGACAAGGTTATGTAGAGGATGGACATTTCATGTAAGTAGCAGACTAAGAAAGGGTAAAAGGCTAAAACCTTTGCTTAATGGATATGAAGGGATCTAGTGCAAAAACCTGGTTGGCTGTTTTCCCTTAATTTCTCCATATTCCATGATAATTTCCATTTTGTTTAATGTGTTTTTGGAGAAAATGGAGATAATACTGCACGTCACTGAAGTATCCATATTTTAAATTTTTAAGCAGCTTTAAATAATGTCAATTATTATCCAATAGTTATAGTGCAAAAATAACTAATTATAAAATATGAATTTACCATCAGTTTTATTGTTGTTTATGAGTCACCAAGGATTATGCCACATAAGAAGGGTGGCTGTAAAATGTTTGAACGAATAGGTGGGAAAAATACATGCTGTTTTAGTAACAGCAGAGATGAAGACAAAGAGATGTGGAAATTACCCTCTCATATTGTATCTCTCTTTTGTGACTTTAAAGAAGCAAAAAATAAATATCAGGATGATTTGTCACGTCTGAGAATAATGTTGAGAAGCAACCACATATTTATGCTTCTGGGAAAGCAGTTTCTTAGGGTAATGATGAGAGAATTCAAAAGAAATGTAGAAATTATTAGAGCAATACTGTCAAAATATTTTAGTAAATCTGTAAACTGGCTAAATAGTTATATCGGACTATATATTTGGCTGTAGCTTCTTAGAATATTCCCTTCCTGATCTATAAAAATCATTGGCTTGCAAAGTGGTAGCCTACTTAAAAAGCAAAGCATATACATAAAGCTTCCTACAAGGCATTAAAAATGGAACTAGGAAACATAAAGGCACTGGTCAACCAACACTGATTCATTTCATAATTTATTTCAGTCATGTTCCTTGAAATATAGTGGAAAAGAAATGTATAAGCGTATTACATTATAATAACATAAATCACCATACCTGTATTGGATTTTAGAGCTTGTGCTATGAGACAAATAAATTGTTTCACAGAGTTATATCACTACAAAAATCCACTTTAATGACTTTGGTTCTCATTCTTGTTACAAAATAGCAGTTTCTGTGGATTAATCTGTCACCATGAATTCATAATTTATATTTAAGTTACTACAGACCAGTGATTTCTAACATCAAGACCTAAAATAAGTAGACAAAGCACTTGATATTCTTGCCACCTAATTCTTACATTTTTGCAGCTGGCAACACTCTCAGAACATAATTACTATTATCAAGCAAGAGCAATATATGCTCCAGTTAATTTCCTTTCAGGAGTTATTCCTTGCTTTATTTAAAGTTTGTTTGTATCTTGCACTGATTTCAGTGGAGCCCAGTCATATCTGTTATTCTAGTTTTTATTATTTTTATGAACATGACATTCCTTCTTGTCCTTCATTGTGCTGTATGCTTTGCTTATTTTAATCTTAGGTAGAGAAAACATCTGGATTTCAAAGAAACCTTCATAGTCACCCCCTTTACTACATTTCATTTAAACTGGGGATTCTACAATGACAGTCGTGAATTCTGAAGGTATGCAAACATTGCATACATGGTAATAATGACCAGCTTTGACTATAAATGAGATATAAGAGAAAGGGAAAAAAAGATAATTGTTCTTCCAGAACTAAAAAAAATTGAGATGTTAAGAAGAGAATAAACATCACAAAGGTGCTTTTCTCAAAAGGCAACTGGACTTCGTGGTTTGTTTGTTTTTTGTTTTTTTAAACAAGGTCTAGTTGCCTTTTTAAAAAAAGCACCTTTGGAGAACCATGACCTGTATGACTGAGAATCTCCACAGACAAGAGGATAAGCAGCAGGTCAAAAATGTTTCCATCATCTCTTTGATGGAAACTGATCACCTGCTCAATGTCAAATTATTTTTTTATTTAACCTGAACAAGCAGCAGAATTTTTTGAATCTTTCGTAGATTTAGTGAAAGTGAGACTTATTATTCTTGACCACCAAGATTGATTAAGAAGAAAATAGACTTGTACTTTGGAAACAGGTATCACCAATATGCAAAGCACACATAAGAAAATGTTATGATGGGAGCTCAAGTAGTAATAGAAGAAATCTGGTGCTTGGGTTTATAGATCACTGAAAGATTTACAATGCTGATAGGTTTAGTTTAGTTAGGTTTAGTTGCTTTGAGGTTCTGCTCACAATGGGACAGGCTAAGGAGATAAATTCTACAAGTAGGATAAAAATGAAACTAATGGAAGTTTTTCAAATCATAAGAAAATTTCCTTCAGTGAATTCCTTTGGTTTGGAATGTAACCAAAAACATATGGAGAACAAATTAGTTTAAATGTTGTATAGCAGTGCAGTGAGGACATTGTAGAGAAAAGTATATGTATACTAAAGAGTGGCTATCAGGTCATTTTGTAGATTATTTTGTGAAAATCCCTGCAATTACTTAGTTTAAAACTGTTTGTTAGCAAGGTAATACTAAAAATAAATTTATATAGCTTTTGTAAACTCCCAGGAAGAAATATTTCAAAGAAAATCAACCCTTTTTTGTAGGCCCGCATGCCTAAGATGTAATGTACTTTTACCTTTATATAATTTGGTTTTAGAAACATTTTCATCAGGAGAAGCACATTTTGACACTGAACAGCTCTTATTCTTTTCCCTCAATCCTGCTGCATTAACTCTGTTGGCCATTCTAAAAACACTTTTAACCATTAAGACATATATTTGAGAAATTAGTAGAACCATAGTAAGGAGAGATGAGAGGCATCAGAATAGCTTTGTTGCGTGAATAGACTTCTGTTCATTTGTTCAGGGATTCTATCGGCTCTGTTGTTTGCAAAATATTTTCTTGCCAAGGAAGCACTTGCCTATTTTATTCAAATAGTGTTGTTTATATTTGTTTAGCATCAATAGGGTGAATGGGTATTAAGTTTCAGAATGGAGAAAATCCTTATGTAAAAGAGCAATATGTGGAGTTCATGACCTTACAATAACTTTTCTCAAGCAGCCAAGCAGTCCTACAGTGGAATGCAATAACTTGATAAGTTGTCAGACTCTACTGATGCTAACAAGGTTGACTGGATCAGGAAGACTTTTATGATGGAATGCGGCTGCTGAAAACAGCTCTCCCCTGAAATTGAGGATATAAACTGGAAAAGAAATAGTGCACCTAAAGGGCTCTGAATCTAGTCTCTTGACTATTATCCTAGAGTTAATAGTAGCATATTCACTGCCTAATTCATTGCTCAACTTCTGTCCAGTCAGGCTTCTTTCATTCTTTTGGTTAAGTTTAAAAACAGAATACTCACATTGAATGAATATGTTAGAGCTTCACAGTAGATAAACATGTTTTTTTTTACAAGAAAATGGGTTATAGCCATATTCACAGCCTGGTTTCCTACATTATTTTATTATGTAGGAATAAAATATTATACATTTGTATGTCTCACTATCCAGATTTCATTAATAAGGTATGTTTTACTCAGATTTAAATCAATAACTCATGAAAAACCAATACAATTATAATATACTAAAATAACAAAAGATCACATTGAAAATTCTTGCTTCAGGCCAGCAGAATGCATTTTATTTTAATTCTGTGAACATTCAAAATAATCTTCATTTATGATTTAAAATAAAATGCTAAGCTCTCATTTTACTCTTTTAAAATTCTTCAATCTGGTCATTATGAGGATTGTTCTTGCAAAACTTTTGAGTCACTGAGGTACAAATAAATGTTAAAAACTTGTGGGAAAATATATATATATATATATATATGTTTTTTTAAGCTCTCGCGGGTACTTACATTTGTGCTGTTTAGCTTCCTTCG